>MDYQ01000599.1:0-280961 GCA_003024175.1 Planoprotostelium fungivorum | reverse complement strand
TCCTTTTGGTCTATCAGCCCGGGACACTTAACTGGCCTTAGTGCCAGGCCACTACGCGCGTAATAAAACTGTTGAACCCTAAACCCTAAAACCCTCAACCCACTCCCCGTTCCAAGCTCACGATGGACATCTGTCACAATGGATTTCATTGTGGAGCTTCCTGAATGCCAAGGTTATGACGCAATCATGGTTGTGGTGGATCGTTTCACAAAGATGGCTCATTTTACGGCATGTACCACAGGCATCACATCTGAACAGACGGCCTTACTCTTCATTGATCGAGTTGTCCGTTACCATGGGATCCCTGAACAGATCATCTCTGATTGTGGAGTTCAATTTAGTTCCCAATTCTGGTCTCACTTCTGGAAGGCGTTAAAGTTAACCCCCGTCTTATCTACTTTGTACCACCCTGAGACTGATGGTCAGTCCAAACGAACCAATTCCGTTCTCAATCAGTATATACGGGCGTTCTGCGACTATCACCAGGACGATTGGTACATCTTGTTAGCCACAGGAGAGTTTGCATATAACAACACCAAGCATTCGTCAATCCAGTGCACTCCTTTCTTTGCCAACACTGGATTAAATCCCCGTTTCACAGAAGCTGCTTCAAAGTCTATCTCAGACAATCCCAACGAACTGGCTGAACAGTTGCAAGATGCAGAGTCATTTGCAAGGAGTCAGCTGCAGTTTGCTCGAGAAGAGATCAAGAAGTATGCTGACCGTCACCGTACTGCTGCAACAAAGTACAAGCCAGGTGATCAAGTGTTGTTGTCCTCAGAGAATATCAAGACCACACGGCCAAAGGTCAAATGGTCTGATAAGAGATTGGGCCCTTACACGGTTATCAAAGAAGTGTACCCAAACTCTGATTCCTACAAGTTGAAACTCCCTGATGGCATGAAGATTCACCCTGTATTCCATACTAGTCTTCTCACCCCGTACTATGCCAACTCTTTCAACGGGCAGAAGGATCCTCCTCCACAGCCAGTGATGATTGAGAACAACGAAGAATACATCGTGGAACGTATTGTGGACTCTCAACAGCGAGGCCGCAAACACAAGTACACAGAATATCTTGTTAAATGGCAGGGTTACAACCTCGACTCAAAGAACAATGAAGACTGGATCACAGATACAGGCCATTGTAAAGACACTCTCAAAGATTACTTGCGCCATTCTAAATCTACACAGGAGAAGACCAAGAGACGAAAGAGAACTCTGCATCACTAGGCCTTGAATGGTTTATTTATGACAAAGTTGTGTGTCGTTTGGAGATATCTCTTTCCAATATTTTGGTCTACAACTCGGAATCACCAATCGATTCTATGCTTCCTTACATAGTCCCCCTCGATTACCTATTTCTATTGTGGAATCCGCCTCTGACGTGAGTCTAACTCTTACATCAACCCTTCTGAGAGTTTTATTATACAATGGTACAGATCTCCCACCCTTGAAACCCCCTTATCCACAGAGCCACAGCACTGCAGAAAGACTACGTGAAATCACATCAGTCATCAAGAAAGACAATCAGTCCTGACCTCCTCCTGCTCAAATACACCACTCACCCATCATCATTGCCCTATATCACATGTAGAAGAAGTGTGTAGTTTTGTTTGTGGATTATTCTTTCTCTGAGGTGCAAAGCATGGCAAAGATCATCTCATGTGATTTGCTGTGAAAGATCAGGTATTTTTAGTACAATTCTCGATTTGTTTCTGGCTTTTCAAGTGAGCGATTTGTTGTGTGAATGATATGATATGATTTGATGTTGGATATGATTATTGTACCCATCTTGAATGTGGTGTCTCCAGGATCGAGAGAGGTAACGATGGTCTGGTACAGCAAGATTGGTCAACTGGTGACCTAATGTGATATGACATTTTAAATGTGTGTTCAAAATTGCTCTGGTCGAAGAAGAGTTCTTCTCCTATGTTGTGAGTCAAGAAGCAGAAAGCGAAGGGGTTTTCAGATCTTTTTTGATGGTAATTGTCAATTTCACCGCATATCGATCAATGTGTTTTTTGAGCTGCCTGCCGATCTCAATATCGTCTGAACCGTCGATCTAATATTGTTTCTATGTCCTTTCTCTCTTTCTTCTGCTCTGCTCTCTTTCTTCTGTATTTCTTCTTTCTTTGTCTTTTTTGCGGTAAAAAAAAGTGGACAGCCCAGGGTCCGATCACTGGTGTCACGCGGCCAGACAAGGCGGAGTGAGCAAACAGCTCGGCCACTGGAGCTGCCCGACTGCGAACCCAAAACTCGCAGCAAGACCTGATCATCGATTATGACATCCTGGTCTTTTTGGCGCCAAATTGGCTAAACCTCATCAAGAATACCCCTACAAATACGACCTCTCTGTGCCAGTAGTCGAATGCGTCTTCGTCGCACTCTGTCTCCTCCAAGATCTTCTCTCTGGCTCGGCCAATCAGGATCGGGTTATCGTAATTGTCTCAGTTGTAATCTTGTTTGACTTCTTTGGCGCTGAGAAGTATCTCTTATGACTTGTGTCTTGTATGACTTCGTAAATAATGATTGTCCCCATGAGACCTCAAAATCGCAAATCTAGAATGGGTACGCGAATGGGAATCTTCATTCTACAATTAGACTGCAATTTCACCACATCAGATTGGGAAAGGCCTAGTCTTCATGTGGGTATTCATTGGTGTTGTACGCCTGAAATACTAATTGAGTCAAGGAACGCTTCTAAATTTCTTCTTCATCAACAAAATGAGACCGTGATCTACCAGGCAGCGGTACGAAACAAGAACAGTGAAGATGGAATCCTCTTTGTCACAACCCTCAAACTTCTCTTTCTTCGCGCAGGTTCTCATCATATTGATCCGTCTCGTGATGCATAACGACTCATTCAATATTATTATTAACACTCATGTTAATGCATCAAACTCACGTGTTGAGAGCCTAATATCATGTCCTAAATGACACATCAGGTGGAGTGGGTGATCCCAAAGCGGACATCTTGAACATCAAAGACATCAAAGGTGAGGCAGGCGATCTCAGCGAAGATATTAAAGAGGACAGTACTCCAAGTGAACAAAGAGAGCCCCACCTCCAAACCCCTTTTGAGAGTGGCTAAAGATAATGACCCAGCATCGGCTCTCACCTTTGAGTTCATGAATAAATCCGCTGCTGATCAGAAGGTGAGAAAGACACCTTCACAACACGTGACATACGGTAGATCGGTTGGAAGGAGAGAGATAACGCCAGGAACATCATCACACGACTCACGGCACCACCAGAAACGTACGTCCATTCACACAGGTGTCGTCTGACATCAACAGAAACAAACCGACGAACGGAACCAACGCTCCACGGTCTACGGCACCCGTGAAGACGTCACAGAAGCCAACGGCGACCGAGACGGTAACGCAGGTAACTCAGAGCAACAACCAACCTCCCACGGCGGAGCAGAGAGAGAGGGAACAGAGGTACGACGATGTCACTGCGAGTCTGACGTCATAGGGCCATCCTCCTGGCCAATAATCCGGAGCTGAAGGCACTGCACAAGGATCTCGTCAGCGAGATGAAGATCATCACCGATGCAGAGTTCTGGGAGAGCAGAAAGGTGAGGCGTGGAGGAGATGTCGGTGACAGCGACAGCCTATGATTCAGTCAGAGATGTACAAGATGAACAATCAGACGGCCGGTCTACCCTCTGCCCTCCTGCTGTCCACACCCAAGAACACATCGGAGGACAAATCACAGATTCGACTCACGGCGACGTCGATCTACCTCATCTTCAAAGAGTCTCCCGCGATCGAGAGATTGTTTCGAGAGAAGGTGCCTCATGAGGTGGGACTCTAGATGACCACAGCAATCATGATTCAGTTCGACAGATGAGCGAACAGGAATTTTGGACCAAATATTTTGAGACGTTACGATTTCATTCAGAGAAGAGGGCCACTTCTGTGTTGGCCGAGAAGGAAGAGAACATCTTTGCCAGGGTGACTCCCTTCATGTCCGTCGTGGTGGAGATCGTGACGTTGGACAGGTTGTACAGGAGCAACAAGAATCAGACTCGAGGAAAGATCTGTTCAAGAAGAAAGTGAATGGAATCGATATCTCCTACGATATCAGTGCCAACGATGAGCAAGGGATAGACGTGAGGCATTCATCTCCCTACGATCATTTGGAGACCACTCCAATGACAAAGAACGAGAAGATTAATGGATACAGAATTACGGAATCAGAGAAGAGATCAGACCTAAATCGACAGATCCAAAGGCAAAACCGATTTTACCCATGATCCGTAAATTTAACCGTCACGCTCAATTTGTATTAGAGGGGTGGGTTGTATATCACTCTTCCATCGTGGGTGACAAATGATAGATCGACCGCAAAGAAGAGCAAGACTGGGAACGAAGCGAAGGAGAAGGTCACGTTCGACGATCTAGACGCTGATGTCCCCAGCGATGTCATTCCTCTCAACATCAAAGACTCCTCCGTATACTTTTCAAAGATGACTACCACATCCATACCCCAAGAGGTGCGCCATCCACACGATGAATCCATCTCCACAGAACGATGAACCTATCATGGAGAAGATGTGATGGAGAACAGGAGATCGAAAAGTGCATGAGGACATTTGGAGGGGAGATGAGAGGTTGGAGTTCGAATCGAAGTCGATGCAACATTTCCTCCGAGATGGCTGTGGCCGTTCTGAACGAAGTGTGCAATCCACAACTCAACTCGCAGCACCTCTTGAGAGACAATACACCCACAGGTGAAGAAGAAGGAGGGAGAGGAACTGAAGAGAGCAGACGACATGCTGCACTTGGCTGGGGGATCGAGAGAGAAGATCGAAAAGTACTTTCGAACGTCGATGGAGCTACTGCGACACTTTTGGAGCTGTTTCCCGATCAAAGCGGAGACGGCAGAGAGGGAGAAGAAGATCATCGACTCGATCAACCGACTCTACGAAGAGATGAAGTCATACAGAGATGGGTGAGAGAGAGGAGAGAACGGACGACTGAGAGGGCTCAGAGTACCCAAGGACGGAAGGGGTTCGGTCAGCAGTCTCATGCTGTCGATATTTGGAATGTTGGACAAGGCCATCGACAAGGACCAGAAGTACAGAGACGCGAAGAAGAAATAAAGGCCTTCAGTGTATCGGCGGATCTTCTGTCACTGAGGACATGTCAGATGAATATTCTGTTCGCTTCGTGTCGTAAGGTATTTATTTGCGAATCGAAGAGAATCACATCGGCTGAGGAGCATGAGATGCAGCCAGCTTCTCGTTCTTTTCACCTTGGGGGTTGCCCTGGGTGTTCAGAATGTTTATCTTCACCCAGAAGATGATATTCAAAAAGGTGCAGTCTTGTCCTTCTATCATCTGATAGAGGGACAGTGGTTGACGATAAGCTATCCCGTTTCCGAAACGATGAACTCGTAATGACTTTCACGGCAAACGATAAACCGTGGATGGATTCATCTCTGATCATCTTGGACCGTAGAGATGTCAATTTCACTTTGAATTGTCTCGGAGTCACGTCCCTCTTCAATTCCTTCTTTGTGTTCAGTGGAGTTGGTAAGGTCAACATCGACAGTGAGTAGCTGATCTTCACACATGTTCTTCTGATGGACCATCCTAGATCTCCAGTTCCAAGGATCTGCTTGGATGCCGAACATACACATCGAAGGGGCTGGTGATGTCACCATTTCCTCCTCCTTTGCTCAGACCACGAATTTCTCTTCCATC
The DNA here is from genome assembly GCA_003024175.1 of Planoprotostelium fungivorum. NCBI lineage: Eukaryota > Evosea > Variosea > Cavosteliida > Cavosteliaceae > Planoprotostelium > Planoprotostelium fungivorum. The sequence continues at coordinate 275,245 of MDYQ01000599.1, read as the reverse complement.
ATCGTCTCGAATGTGGAATCCCTTTCCATGATCCGATGTAACTTCACCGAGATAAGACCCCACAATCCAAGTATGTTATCACATCTCGATCGCATCGCATGAATAACATCCTCGAACAGAATCCAACGTCATACTGAACGGAAACATCACATCGTTGATCATCTCACACGCTTCCGTCTACTCCTCCACGTCTCAAACCTCCCTGTGGCTCATCAACTGCACCAGTGATTCCGCTCATTTCTCCAATCTTTCCTTCCTCTCCGTCTTCATTCAAGACATCACGGGCATCCTCGATTTCAGAGGTAACATCAAGCGAGTGGACATCGAACAATCCGTTTGGACCAACGTCCAAGGTGCTGATGATGAAGGGTGATGCACAGTCAGCTCATCTCGATGACAGGAAAGTACGGAGCAGCGATCAGAGTGTCAGAGGGTACATACGATCAGTTCTCCATCTCTCGCTCGATCTTTGAAGCGAACATCGCTCGATGTCAACTGTACGTGGATTGGCCCATCCAGATGGGACAACTGCTCATCGAATACAACACCTTCTCTGACGCTCTCGCCCTTCCACTTCCTCAGGGACTGGGTCCTCATCCTGCCATCACTGCAGGAATCATAGTCATCAGTGGTGTCATACAATCTGTAGATATGACCGGTAATGTGGCTCAGGTACAAATTCTCTCTGCTCTTTCGTTCTTCTCTCGTCTTTCTCTTTATCTGATTTCAATTTTAATGTCTAATCTTACGCAGAGTTGTCTGATGGAGAAAGACTCAGGTGAGAATAACATCATCCATACGATCGATATCCATATGCTCTACGACATGAAATTCTGAAGAAGGGAAGCCTTCATCGCAGTGATCTACACCTTTGGAGTGTGCAAGATCGGAAGCCTTACCATCCAGACATCGTTTGTCTTCAAGAACGAGATCACTCCCATCGTCATCTCCTCTGCATCGATCGATTCCATCCTCATCTACAACAACTCTCTATCGGTGCGTTCTCTATCTATCCATCCCACTCACAGAAACAGTCCAATTCAGGCACATCGAACACGATGTTGATGGGAGGAGCGGTGAACATCATCGATAGCAACATCACCAGGCTTCAAATGCAGGGAGGTGACATTTCGTTCAATACTGGAAGTTCCACGGGTGCTGTGTATCTCTACAACAATCGCATCGAAGATCTTCAGATACTCTATGTTGATGCCGCATCGAATCGAGGAAGTGACAGTGGAGGTGATTCATCATCATTCCTTTTCGATGCATTGATTCGAATCAGGGTTTTTGTACGTCCAATCGTATCATGGGAACAATCAATCTCGAATTAACATTCAAGACTGCCACATCGTGTACAATCAGGTGAATTGTTGGATGGATGAGGTGATGTGTAGATGGATCTGATGACGTGCAGGCGGGTGTGCAGGGAGGAGGAGTGTGGATCGCCGGTAGATTTACCGAGATCTCGTTCACAGGAACCGATTTCATCTTCAATACGATCAGTCAGACCACGGGCTCAGCGGGTGCCATCTATCTGGAATCGGATGTCAATGTGAGTTTTCCCTCCTTTTTCATCTTCCTCTCATCACGTGACATCGATTCAGACGAACATCACGATTCAGAAGGGTATCTTCCAATCGAACAGCGGTGAGTGGGTAGATAGAAAAGAATCTGAAGGAGAACAGGGAGTCAGGGTTCTGCCATCATGATCAATTGTACAACTTCTCATTGGGTGCTGAAGACATCCAGCTTCAGGTGAGGAAGAGATGAAGATCAAGAATGACAGGAGACAGTAAATATCCACCCACCTACTCTTTGATACAGGATTCATCAAAAGGATTCTCCATGTCGGACTCTACCTTCTCTGGGTTCTTCTTGTCACAATCTGTGAGTCATCCCTCTCTCCTCTGTATCACACATCGATGATTCGATCTGTTGTGCATTGATACGTTGGTAGACTACATCAGGAATGATCAACTCGAACCCTGAGGGAGAGAGAAGCAATTATACCATCTACAACTGCCTCTTGACCAATTCGTGGAAACATCACGTCAACACCTCTCTGTCTTCTGTTCGTGAGTCCATTCTATCATAGACCGACATCCGTTCTATATTGTATTCTATAGAAAATAAGAATTCATCTCTTGTCTACATCTATCTATTCTCTATCTAAGGAGAGATACAGACGTGTACAATTTCAGTCGAAACCTGATTCCTATGCTGGCTGACGATGTGATATCGATCGGTCGAGTGGAAGAGATGTACATCGAGATGAACCAAGTGGAGACCATCTACGAGTCTCTCGTCAGTCAGTGTGCCTCCACCCTCAGAAGATTATCCCTCAGAAATAACTCTATGCAATTGTTGAAGTTTGTCTCTCAGCCCTTCGAGAATCTACAATTCTTGGACATCAGTGAGAACAAGGTGATGTCACATGATTGTCAAATACTAAAGACGGAGCAGCTGTCCTCTCCATTGGATCAATCGATGCTGCCTAAAGTGGAGACGTTGTCCATGTACAACAATTCTTACCGTGACATCTCATTCCTCTCCGCATTCAAATCCATCAAGACTCTGGATCTGTCCAATAATCTCTGTGAAGGATCTCTCCATCCTTTCAGCTCCATCTCTTCCTTACAGGTGAATCCACTCTCCCTCCTCTCGTTCGACTCATCCATTCGGCTCTCGATGAACGCATTGTATCTTCTCTGTCGTCTGATGAGAGCAGATCCTGATCCTGACCAACAATGCATTCAACGGAACACTGGAACCATTGCTTCAGTTGAGATCACTGACCGCCTTGGACATCACGAAGAATCAATTGAGAGGAACCATTCCCTCCAATCTCTCAGAGTCCTGCCCCCAATTGAATGAGATGGATCTCAGGTGAGAGCAACGAACGAGTGTGATGTTGAGTGACTCAGCAACAATCGCCTGGAAGGAGAGATACCCGATCTATCGAATCTTCCCCTCTTTGCTCTCGATCTCAATCAGAACCAGTTGACGGCCACGTCTCTCGCCGGATTGTCAAACATGAGTGATCTGGCTTACTTAGATCTCAGTTGGAACAAGGTGAGAATCACATCTCGATGGTGACGTGTGTTGAATGGAGGAACGATCTGATGGAATGTAGATCAAGGCTGATCTATCCACACTGAATGGATTGAGGATGATCACCTTTCTTGGTCTATCAGGAAACACTTTCACCGGTCGATTGTCTCTGGATAATCTCACCTCTCTCTACACATTGAACCTGGACCACTGTGATTCTACCCACGTCATGATCGAGGTATCTACATCTCATCCAAACGATCATCAACACCATCTGACTACATGCAGTACGAATCAGGAGAGACCCATCTGGCATATCTCGATCTGGCGAGCAATCAGATACGATCTCTTCCCAAGGCGATCGAGAATCTATCTTCACTGCGTCTGTTGAATCTGAATGACAATCATCTGAAAGACGAAAAGGACTTCTCTATCCTCGGTGCACTCCCTCAGATTGGGGTGAACTCATCACTCATCCATCATTTATTCGTTGGAATATCCTTTCTCACAGCTGATCGAATCAGAGTCTCTACTTGGACAAGAACATGTATACGACGGGTCTATCTCACCTGAATGCACCTACCTTGATCTCTCTATCAGTCTCCCACAACAAGCTGATGGAAGACATATCCAGCGTGAAGAATCTGGTCAACCTGAAGGTGACGAAGAGGAGAGGATGATGAACTGAATGAGAAAGTATCTGGATCTGTCGAACAACAACATCCAAGGAGATCTCGATGACCTATCTGGACTCCACGATCTGGAATACCTCGATCTCAGTCACAATCTCTTCACCACCACCATTCCCCCTTCTTTCCACAATCTCAAAGCCCTCTACTATCTCGATCTGTCCTACAATCAACTGACCGGCGAGTTCATCTCATTCCAGCAGACGATGACGCTCAGCAGCCACGACCGCTCTCGATCTTCATCAGCAATGCAATCTATCTCAGAATCATTTCATCTGCCCGATCGATTGGGATACGTACACTGCTTGCTCCATCACATGTGTCCCTGATTCCATGGATAATTCCACCGGTGTGTGTCTCTCTCTCACTCTTCTGATAGATGACAGTGAGATTGAGGATCGTGGGAGAATTACAGATGTTCAATCAGGCCTCGTTCGTTCAGAATCTGGCGAACATGACCAACATCACCGCATCGAGGATGGAGGTCACCCACTTGGAATCGGGCTCCGTCATCATCGATCTCAACATCCAACCACCGGGGACAAAGGACATCAATCAAGGTATGTCTTCTCGATGGCATCGATCTCCATCGATCCATTCTCATCTCATGACAATCGTTCGATCCTTTCATTCCACTGAAGATCCATAGCATCTGCAAAGGGCGTAGTGAAATATCTGAAAGAAGCGACTGCGGGAGAGTACCTCCCTTATGGGATATTGATACTGAATGTGACGGATATTCCACACAAGACGACCACGCCGTCAGCAGGAACTCCTCCTTGGCTCTCCTTCGCAATCGTCGCCGCTTCCTGTGCCACTCTCATCCTCATCATCATCACCATCTCTGCCCTTCTGTTACGCAAGTCATACAGGTGTCTCCTTCTCATCCTCATGACATCACCCTTTCATCCTGTGATCGATTGTATCGATGGTGTGGAGATCAGAAGTGATAGATGATGAACAGGAGACAAATGGAATTGACCAAAGTGGTGATGGATGAAACGGGAACAAAGTACAACGTCATCGATCGAACAGAGGTGAAGAAGAGTTCTCTCTCACGTTAACGAGAATAGATTGGGAGTGCTGAGAGCTTAACGACGGAGAGGATGGATGATCTGGCGAGAGATTCCATACAGATCACTTCAAGAATTGGTGAAGGTGATCCACTCCATCTTCTGTGTCATTCTTTCTGTTGTGATGTCCTCCCCTCTCGTGTCCCTCTCACAGAAGACAGGAGCTTATGGCATCGTGTATCAAGGTGTATATAAAGGTGAGGAAAGTGATGGAAGAAAGGAGACTGATGGAATATACAGGACAGACAGTAGCGAGTGAGAGGGATTGAGATGAGAGGAGATTGAAGAAATGCAGTGAAACAGATCAAATCAGCCTCCATGCCCATCGTTGAAGACTTTATGTCTGAAGTAGAATTGATGAAGAGACTCACTCCCCACCCCAACGTGAGTCCTCATCATCCATCATCCAAACGATAGACATCAATATGCTCACCATCCACTCAATTCACAAAGGTCGTTCAATTCTTGGGATTCTGTCCGAAACCTTTAGCCTTGATCACAGGTCAGTTGATATCCACCTCATCCATCTCATCCATCTCATCCATCTCACTCTTCACTGAATGCACGAAGAATACATACCCAGAGGAAATCTATATCGATACCTGAGAACGAATCCGGATATTCCGTACGAGACGAAGATCAACATCATCAAGGGCGTCGTCGCTGGCATGGCCCATCTGGCCGAAGAGAGGGTGAGCTCTCTCTCCTTCATCCCTGACATCATCAAGGTCATCCACAAAGATCTTGCCGCACGAAACGTTCTCCTCGACGGAGATCTAACACCCAAAGTGGCAGGTGAAAGACCAAGATGAGTCATGTGTCCTCTGATCGTCTCTAGATTTTGGAATGAGTCGAGTTCTGACCATCGAGGCCGAGGAACATCAGAGCATCGTGAGTCGAATCGTTTTCTCTCGAAGCTGATGACTCCAGACGAACATCGGCCCCATCAAGTGGATGGTGAGTGTGACCGAGCATGTTGAATACATATAATGTTTGGATGATGGAGATGAGATTGACTGACCTGTGTAGGCTCCAGAGTCATTGAAGACGAAGATCTTTTCGGAGAAATCGGACGTGTGGTCGTGGGCTGTGTTAGTCATAGAGATCATCACCGGGTGAACTTTCATCTTTCTCTCATCTTCTATCCTCAGATGGACAACTTCCATCTTTCTCTCATCTTCTATCCTCAGATGGACAACTTCTATCACTCTGTGGTGCTGACGAAGAAACAGAGAAGAGCCCTTCCCAAACATATCAGGTACGGAGTTCTTCATCCGAACAGTTTCAGAAGACATCCACAGCAAGATGTTAAATCAGGTGGATAATGCGAACATGAACCAAGATAGATTGATGAGAGGACAGATACCGAAGAACTGGATCGATAATGTATTGTCTCATACCCTGATGTACGCCTTCGAGATGGATCCCAAGAAGAGGCCCACTTTTGCCACGATAGCCACGTGGCTGCAGAAGAGTGGCGAATAGACGCGAACTGTCATCTTCTTTCATCCTGCCCTCTGATATTCTCCGCGGTATGTCTGTGACAGCGAGCGACGCTCTCAATTTCATCGAAGAAATCTCCCCTGCACCATTCAAAGAATCACAGATGTTCCACAGAAGGTGGATCTCTCTGCGTCCATTTGTTGGTGTCTGTTCACTTCCATAGTACCTTCCAGAGAGTGTACGAATTGCGTTGCGGTTAGGAGATCTCAGTAAGAAATAGAGAGACATTAGAAGACAGCTGGAAACACGACAGGGACGGTGGAGAAGTGGAAAGGAATTCCAAAGGTTGAAGGAAAAGCCGTATTTTTTTCTTCCACCCACGGTTTGAGAATAAAAGAATAAAAGGTAATTTCGAGGGCAGAGAGGGCTCAAAGCAGATTTTTCCATTCTTCCCTTCAGAGAGGCACCAGCCCCAAGGCAAGAAAAAGTTGACGATCTATTGATCCCTTCGGAGTCTATCGGTGAGAACCCTCCATATTCTGAGAGATCGATTCTTACGCTTGATAGCGACTCCATACGAGCTTTTTAGCCCCCTTACATGTTCATCGAGAACTCTGTTACTTTAGCAGTCAACTTCTTGTTCGGGTTCCTACTCGACAACGGATTCTCCTAGCATCGACTACTGTTCACCACACTTCTACTAAACACACAACATCCCCCCATATCTTCAATGTGAGGAATTCACACAATCCCATACCTTCACTCCACTCCAACGAGAGACTGACAACGATACAGGAGCGGCTACTTTGACGATTCTCCCTGCACCGGCTTCGAAGGACCAGAGAAGAGACTCGAGATTGTGTTCAGACCCAAGAACAATGCCAGCGCTGTACCTTCGCGCGGGCTGAGACTCATCACCAAGTCTGACTGGCAGGCCATGTGCACCGTGGCTCGCTGCAACATCATCTCGCAGACCTCCAACCAATTCTTCGACTCCTTCGTCCTCTCCGAGAGCTCTCTCTTTGTCTATCCCAACATGGTCATGATCAAGACATGTGGAACGACTGCCCTTCTTCAAGCCATCGCCAAGATCTTGGAGTACGGAGAGAGATACAACCTCGAGGTTGCCCAGGTCCTCTACTCTCGCAAGAACTTCCTGTATCCCACCGTACAGCCTGAAGTCCACCGCGATTGGTCCAACGAGGTCTCCCTTCTGGACACCCACTTTGACGGTCAGTCTTATGTCTTTGGATCCACCAACCAAGACCACTGGAATCTCTACTACTGTGACTACACCGATGGAGAGCCCTCCCTTCCCTTCACTCCCGATCAGTCCGTGCCCCCTTCCCTCGCACGCAGGAACGCTGCAGAGTGCCCCCTCGAGTCCAACTTTTGCATCATGATGCAAGGTATGGCCCCAGAGGTGTGCGCCCAGTTCTACAGGAAGGAGGAACAAGGAGACCAAGACAAGTTCCCCGGCATGGAGTCCCTCATCGACTTTGACGAGGAGAACGATCCCTTCGAGACCCTCACTGACGAGTTCAACTTCACACCCTGTGGGTACTCTATGAACGGCCTCAAGGGAAAGTCTTTCTACACCATCCACGTCACACCAGAAGCTCACTGCTCTTACGCCTCCTTCGAGACCAACGCCTCTCTGTCACCGAAGCAGCACCAGGAACTCATCTCGAGAGTCCTGGCTGTCTTCAAGCCCAACAAGGCAACCCTCACCATCACCTCGAACCCCGAGGGAAACAAGAGAAAGGAGACGGCCGTGCTGGAGGAGAGGACGAACTCATCGGACTCGGAGGACGAATCGGAGCCAGAGTACATGACGGAGTACCTCATCAAGTACAAGACGATGACCTCCGTGGAGAGCGACAGAAACGTCATCATGGTCAACTTGGAGTCACATCAGTATGCCGCTGCACAGAAGAAGAAGAGAGCCCCTTCTGCCTCAACCAGGAGGTTGAAGAAGGCCGTGGCCGTGTAAGCTTATCGTATCATTGCATCCCTATGGGGGGATCATATAAACTAGGAAAAATCTCGATTCGTCTTCTCCTTACTCTATGTGTTCTCGTGTCCATCGTGATGAACCTCTCTTTGGTGTGTGGGAGGAGCGAGAGAAGCACTGGCCTTAGCAGAAATATCTCGATCTGTCAAGAAAGAATTGCTTCTCGTGCAGAATCACATTCGTTCAAAGAAGACGGGTTCACCCACTTGAACAGACACACAACAAGCGAGCACAACAGACAAACGAGCACAAATGGGAGGAAACCATTCTAAATCACACAGCCACTCAACGACCTCTTACAGCCATTCGCATGCTGCTCCGAAGTCGGGCTTCGTAGCTATACCAGATCGCTACCAGACACTCTCTGAAGTACAAGATGCTCTTCGCGCCGCTGGACTCGAGAGCTCTAATCGTGAGAGATGGTTAGTGAATGAAATGGTTGACCCAGAACAGTGGTGGTAGCAGTGGACTACACAAAGTCAAATGAATGGACAGGGAAATCATCTTTTGGAGGAAAATGTCTGCACACCATCCAATCTGGTGCATTCAATCCCTACCAGGAGGTAAGAGGGAGCGACCGCACACGAAATGATGTGTCCAGGTCATCGATCTTGTTGGAAGAACATTAGAGCCGTTCGATGATGACAAATTGATTCCGGTGAGATCGAATCAACCACCTACATCCAATTGGATCTCGTTTCTGATGGAGAACAGGCCTTCGGTTTCGGTGATGTGGCGACAACAGGTGAGTGAGAGACATCAATCACAAGACTAATTTGAATTAGATAAGACGTGCTTTCCATTCTGGCCAGACAGAGCCTCCGTCGGCGTTCGAGAGGGTGAGTTTCCATCGAGATGAACGATCTGATTGGAGACCAGTGATCGATCGATACTCTGAGATCACACCCGGCATCGTTCTCAGTGGCCCCACCAATTTCGCCCCAGTGATCAAAGGTGATCGTCTCATGTTCCAACTCTTCTCATCTCCATCAGCCACCATCGAGATCGTGAGACAGACCAAGGGATACCACATCCTTGTCATCATCGCCGACGGTCAGGTACATCCGCATCATCATCAGAGACAGAGACTGATGATGAGTAGGTCAGTAACGTGAAAGAGACTGCCTCAGCCATCGTAGAGGCAGCCAACTATCCCATCTCCATCATCATGATCGGTGTCGGTGATGGTCCGTGGGAGGTATGTCTTCATCTTTTCCTTCATCTTGATCTGAACGAAAGTTAACACTGCACAGCTGATGGAGGTCTTTGACGACCAGCTGCCTCAGAGGAAGTTTGACAACTTTCAATTTGTACCGTTCAACAAGGTCATGCAGAGAGCTGAGAACAGAGAGGTCACGTTCGCCGTCAACGCCTTGCAAGAGGTGGATCATGATCATCTCTTCATCGGTGATGGTGTCGCTGACGGATGAGTAGGTTCCAGATCAATACAAGGCCATTCAGAGGTTGGGTCTGTTGTAATCTATCCCTCTGCAGAGACATAGATGAACGAGAGGAGAACGGGGACATCTCGTCGATTGAAAGAGAATCAATTAAAGATGTCGGGCTCTGTAGTGTGTTGATCATCTCAGAGACATATCATACCACATTCATTGCTCACCAAAAATCAACGAAATGATTTCTTCCTTTATTCTGTGTTCATACATGATCTTTTCATCTAAACGCTTGATTCCAGAAAGTGCGCACTTCACCGAATGAACGTTTGGTTGTTTCTTTCTTTATTCTGTTTTCCTGCGCGATCTTTTCTGATTCAGAGATAAGCACAAAAATGAGGCCCATCGCGCTCTCAGGACACGAGCGTAGTATCACATCAATCAAATACAACCGAGAGGGTGACCTTATTTTCTCCGCAGCCAAATCTCCAGCTATCTGTGTCTGGTACTCTGATAGTGGAGAGCGTTTAGGAACTTACGAGGGCCACACTGGCGCTGTATGGTCTATCGATGTCGACAGTGAGTTTGGGTGTTGATGATCGATATTCCTGAGTTCATCACAGATGAAACACAACACCTCCTTTCTGCTGCCGCGGATTCCACAGTCAGACAATGGGATGTAGAGACTGGAAGAGAAATCAACACGATCAGACACAAAGTAGCCGTTCGTGACGTTGGTTACAGCTACGGAGAGAAGCTTTTCTTTACCATCACCGATGCTATCATCCGTAACAAGGCCACCATACAGATTTTGGACACTACCCAGAGTGAGTCGACTTTTGAACTCGAATTCTTCCACATTTCATCCCTCTTTCCATCTCTTCCCTCAATGCACGCTGAACTTGAGAAGAGCCATCAAAACCTATCGTAAAGATCAACGTGAACAGCGAATCAAAGGTGTACAATGCCATTTGGGGACCCAGAAACCAGACCGTGTACACTGCAGGAGAGGACGGTTCCGTCAGAATTTTCGACGTCAGAGTGAGTGTCCATCTGCACCTCCACCTCAACTCCTCCAGACGGGAAAAGAACTGAAGATCATCACGGATCACACCAAACCAGTGACGCAGATCGTCCAAAGTAAGGACGGTGTCCTCTTTGCCACCTGCTCCAAGGACGGAACGTGTAGAGTGAGTGGCCCCCATCGCACAAACTGAGGGAAACAGCTGTACGACACACAGTCTCTCCAGCACTTGAAGACGTACACCACTGGTAGGCCCATCAACTCGTGCAGTATCTCTCCACTGAAAGAGGAGGTCATTGTGGGAGGAGGTACGTTGGGTCACTTGCAGTCGTTAACTTGTGGCAGGTCAGGAGGCCAGCAATGTCGCATTGATGAAGGTGGACAGCGCACAATTCAAAGTAAGATTCTTCCACATGATCTACGAGGATGACATTGGTGGTATTCCCGGTCACTTTGGTCCCGTCAACCAAGTTGTCTTCCAGCCTGATGGTCGTGGGTGCGTGCTCTTCTTCTGTTGTCTATCTCCTGTCTTTCCTCTTATCCTCTCTTCTCTTGACCTCTTTTCTCTCATATCACGTGCTGTTGGAGACGATCACATCTGATGAGGACAGGTTTGCCAGTGGTGGTGAGGATGGATTTGTCCGTCTGCACCACTTTGACTCTGACTACTTCACCAAATTTGGCTTGGACGATTAGATTAGATCACTAAACACTGCTCGTTTTACTCCTTCTCTTCCTCTTCTTTGATGCACCGACTGCACTACAGTGAAACAGCTTCTGCGCATAATCAGTGACTTCGATGTGCTGTCCAATCGTTTCAATTCCTGTCAAGACGAACGATAACAATCAAGCCTTCTTTGTTTGTCACCTCCAGAAGGTGAGCACTTGTGACAATTGCTAAAGGAGAGAAAGAAGTGGAAAGGCTGTGACAGACTGAGAAGAAGAGACGAGAGAGGATGAGAGAGTGATTTGTGCTTTCGGTAGAGAGGAGCATTTTATAACAGTTGTTTGGCGGTGGCAAAGTCTTCTGAGGAGACCACTTCTGTGTTGCCGCTCTTTTCGATTCTCGCCTGTGGGAATGATCAGATGTACTGCAATGTCATGCTCAGAGACTCACGATGAATTCAGAGAGATCGGTGTGTGCTTCGCTGAGACGAGTCTTCATCTGAGCCACCACGGCCTCAGATTCTTCGAGAAACTCTCCTTGCTTCTTCACATCATGAGGATCGGCATTATTGTTCTTCATTCCTTCCACTTTGGTCTTCTGTTGTTGTGCCTCGGCCTCATATGACGTGACGTCCTTCTGCAATCTGATGCATCGCTCAGGGAAGAGCGATCGGTGTCACGTGTACCATACCTCTTGACAGAACCAGTCTTGATCTTCAGTTTCTTCAGGAGCTCAGCGTTGGAAGACATGATGGATGTTGTTGGGTTTGGTTGGTTGTGTGTGATCTGACTCCGGAATGATTTCCGTTTGGCGGGAAAAGTGGAGAATGGAATTCAAATAATCAACGCTCCTGAATACAGACGACGACCATCTTCTCACATGAAGAGGACAAAGAGCTCACATTCACTCATGACCTCTAAGAGCTTGGCTGATGCGAGGGATCTCTCTTGCGGCGACTTCACGGATTTGGGAAGAAAGGAGAACATCCTATCGAAGCGCAGAGATTCTGGGGAGAAACTGAAGAAATCCGTATTGTAAGTCTTCCAATCTGGCTATACATACAATCCATTTCTGAGTATTTGTAAGGGATAAAAGGGAGAAGAAGAAGTCTATATCGCCGAAGAGGGATGACCGTCCGTTGAAACCGAAGAAGAAGCTGATCGATTTCGACAAGATTCACCAGAAGGCGTTCAGCAAACTACCCGACCTCGACGTGTACTTGAAGAAGAAGATCAAGGGAACAAACAAGAGTGCAGGTGATCCATCCGATCTGAGCCTGTAACGGATCTCCATGACATATTTCAGGTCCTTCTCTCAACAACACACCAGTACCAACCGAGAAGACAAGCAGTAAGGATAAAGAAAACAAGAACATAGACAAAGAGAACATCAAAGACAACGGAAAGCAGACCATTAGCAAGACAACAGAGAAAGAGACCAAGATCATCACTCGCGGAAGGTGGGTTCGACTCCATCACAGAGGAGCTGACTCGATCAGATCGTTTTCTGTTGTCGCCACACCGATGAAGAGCACCGTCAAGAATGTACCCGCAGTGAACGCTTCTTCACCCTTCATCTCATCAGGTCAGACCTTCATCGTGAAGGAGGATGTCAAGGAGACAGTCACAGTCACCAAGAAGACAGAGAAGGTGACACAAGACACACCAGCTGTGAGCGTGGGAAGACAGAGGTGGATCATCTTCACATCATGAATTTTTACTGAGCGAATCAGATCCCAATCGGTAAACTATGGATCCAAGAGCTTCATCAGCCAAATTCCAGTACCAACCAAGTCCACTCAGACGAATAAGGTGGCCGTGAAGAAAGTAGAGAAGACGGTAGCAGAGAGGACAGTGGTAGAGAAGACAAAGGCAGAGAAGACAGCGATGGAGAAGACGAAGGCAGAGAAGACAAAGAAGGAGAAGGCAAAGAAGGAAGAGAAGGAGAAGGAAGAGAAGGAAAAGGCGGAAGCAAGCAAGGCGACGACAGCGAGCAAGAGGAGATCGATGAATGTGACGCTATCATCCAGCAACCTCAACTCCACACTGATGAGATCGACACTCTCTTCCACGATGAGAAGCAGAGGAAAGTATGCAGAGGAGAAGACCGAGAAGATGTCTCTGTCAGGTGAGTTGGATAGAAAGAGAGAAGCTGAATGGAACAGGCACGCTGAAGAGGACGAGCCCTGACCAGTTGAGGAAGACGAGCGAGATCAAGCTTCCAAAGATGACGAGCTGGAAGAATTGAGAGAGGAACACAGTGCAGTGTGACATAAGAAGGCAACGAAGGGACTGTGTACCAACAAGATAAAGATAGAATAGAGAGTGAATGCACGTGGTTGATCATCCTTCTATTTCTCTCTTTGGATGTTGAGATCTCCACACAATGTCCACCTGCTTCTCTTGTCCCAGCTTGATCAATCTCTCTCCGGGATCGAACGATGCTGATGTGAGGTACACCTTCCTCAATTGGTATCTTCTCCCATCAGCAAACACTTGACATGTCTTCCTCACTTGGGTAATCCTTCGATGATGTCCTCTAATGCCTTCGTCGCATCGATCGTGCTCTGTGACCAATCCATCAAGACCATCTTTGGACAATGTTCTTTGATGCCCTCGAAGACTCCCGCCTGCATTCATCACTACCGTGCGAGATCATTCGATGTACATCACTCCTGATCACAGTGGATCTGGCCCATATCTTCTCCAGATGAGCTCCAGAACGAGAGAAAGAGGGAGACAGGGAGCGCATGAATTCCTCTTCGTGCCCCGATACATCCAGAACCACCTTCCATCTTTCAGCTTCTATTCATCCCACGCTAATACTGACCAGACGAGGACAATCAAAGTGGAGAGATCGAGCGTGAGTCCAATGGATGAGGAGATTACGAAGTTGAGGGAGGGACACGGAGGGGTTCTTCAGCCTCTCACACTTTCCGATGTTGAGATACAAGAGAGACTTGAGGTGCTCAGAGATGGATGTCACAGATTGATCGGACACGTGGGGACACGTCTCTAAGCTCAGCTGCTCCAAATTTGGACACGAAGAACAGATCTGCGGTGGTGAATCGTCAGCTATCTCCTCCACTCACCCTCTCTATGTCTGCGTCGGTGATCTCTGTATGCGTGAAGTCTGACGAGGATGAATTTCGTTGAATGGAGGATGAAATCACCTGCGTGAAGGAGATTTGGAGTATTGAGGATAGGAAAAGGAAGGAGTTTAGAGAAGAGATAAGACCATTTGATCACTTCCAGAGAGGAACAATCGATCTTTGGTCTGGAAATCATCTTTTCCGGTTCCCCTTTGTTGTCTTTCGCTTCATCGGTGTCAGTCATCCGATGATGATCACGTGATCACCCTTCTTATTGATGATGGCTCTGATGTCTGATAGATCCAGTTCGATCAATTTCTTTGCCTCTGGCAATTGATCACACAACCACAAGATCTGTCTTCTCATCAGCATAAAACGAGATGAATATCTCACATCCGTCGGCTGTAATCTTTTACATTCTCTGATGCGTAGGACAGCCAGATGTTCCAAGTTATCCTCTAAGAATTCTAGGTTCTTGATGAACTGACAATGTACGATCTCGATCGATTTCAACTTCTCTGCTCGAAATGAGCCACAGAAACAAGTTGAAATGTCCCACCTCCATCAGGTAATCTAATCTTCTTGATGTCCAGAGATTCTAAATAGATGGACGTTAAATTCGTACAATGAGAGAAATTCGGCTGCTGTAGACCACTGCAATCCACCAGTCTTAACTTGTCTATGCGCTCCAGCACGGACACCTGACTGTCGATCAAGGTGATCTGTTCTCTTTCAGTCATCATGACTCGATCGTCCTCTCACCTGCTCCAGATGCAACGTCTGGAGGTCTGCTAATTTAGAGAGGTCGGGAGCGATGCAATGGAAGGAGATGTTCCTCGCCTTGTGTACGATGAGCTCCTTCAGCTGGCGGCAATTTCGTAACACATTGGAGAGTCCTTCATCTTCCACGTCGGTGGCATCGAATTCGAACTGAGATGGGTCAATCACGATCGGTTTCGATCTTCATTTCAGACCTCGTTCAGATGTGGACAACCATTTGCGATCGAATTGAGTCCTTTGGTGGTGATGTCTCGACAGCCGGAGAGACGTAATGATCGCAGCTGATGACAGTGTTGACCAAAGTGAAATAAGGATTTATCCGTGACGTGAAGGCACTTGTTGAAATTGACTAATCGTAAGTTGTATACTGTTTGAATTGAGAACATGAATAGAGAGATGTGACATGCACCTCCCCTCTCTTCAAAGGGAAGATCCTCCACCCAAAAGTTGTTGATGTCTAATTCCGTTAGAGTCGGAACGAGAAACTTCGTCACGTTCTCGAGATTCAACGCTCTAGATCCCAACTTCCTCTCTTCCATCAGGTATTGTAATACCTCTTCAATCTACCTCTGTTGAATTCATGATCACAGCATCTCGCGACTCACCACCCCCGTGGGCAGTATGGAGAAATCACTGACGATCTCATTGATGTTTCGGTGTATGGATTGAAGCGTCAGGTCGTATAATCGTTCAGGAGAGGTGATCTCGTCCCCCTCCATCGTCACGCACACCAGTTGTAATTTGGATCAGTTCCTCATCTGAATTCGGTGAACACTTCAAAAATGGAAAAGAATCGACACTCTTTTTCTCCTCATTTATTCCTCCCATTTGTCTGCGATGAACTGCACTGTCCATCGTGTGATACTCTCTCGTGCCTCAGTATCCCTTCTTCTTCTTACCCTTCCATTTGAACATCGAGAATAGATTCCTCCTCCCCGATCTCAGATCGCTCGCGGTGGCGTTCTCTCTGAGCGATCGATCAATCACCAATCATCAGAGTTTGAAATCGTTTTCGTTCTCACTGTTTGAATGCCACGACGGCTAAGATGTACATGCTGAGCAATACGACGGATAGAATACCACCTACTGCGTACAGGACTCGAGTGACCCCCCATTGTCCTCCATGCTGCTTCCGTCAGTCATGATCGCGGCTCTGATCCGCACCTTTTCGGCAAAGTCAATGTGGTTCACTTTCTTACCATCACATTCGAGTGGATCACAGAACTGCCTCTTGAGCAATCCTGTGCTTCTGTCAGTGACGAGAGCATGATGCTTGAATCATCATCATCACCATTCAACTTGGAATAAGATTCTGAAGTCGTGGGTGGAAAGCACTTGTTGAACATTCTTTCGCAGTAGAATCTCCTCTTTAACTTGTGAGAGGAAATGCATTCTTCCTTCGTTTTTCTTTTGACCTCGGACATCAGTGGGGTCTCCATTCCCAGCTCAATGGCTTGATCACATTCCAATATATCGCATAGAGAGCCCATGCATTGCGTTCCATTCTATATAGCAGTTGAGAATTGATGATGGACATCTCGAAATACGTAAGTACCTCTAAGTCCTTGTGTTTGTTGATGAGATGGTTGTCCATCGTATTGGCGGAGCGAAACTCTTTGTCACAGAGATGACATTTCCATCGACCAAATCTTCCACCAGTTTCGCGAGTGTAGAATGCTTGGTACTTGTCGTGCTTCAAGTGAAGAACACAGTCTTCGTTCATCGCGATGTCGAACTCTGCTGCTGCAGGATTTATCACCTACTATGTTTCAACAGTGATACGAATAAGAGGAAAGACCTGTCTAACTATGTAACGGGCGCGTCTAGAATCAGATAGGGAACAACTGTTTCAAATCAGGTAAGAAGAGGTGTTACTATACATACTCTTCCGATATTCCCACATCTATAAGAAGGAGGAGAAAAAATCCTACAAGTGTGGTGATTCGAAGGATCATGTTGATCATGCGTTGAAGTGATCAATTCCAGTTACTGGTGGTTGTAGATGCCGTCACAGAACTCCGGTCGGTCCTCATGTTGATCAAACTGAGAGGAGAATTCATCGAGAGAATTGAAGACAAATGTAGGCAGTATAGAGACTATTATAACGAAAGCAATTCAAGCTGAAGCGAACCATCACGGTGGAATGACTGTGTTGTCGTGATCAAGTGATTCGTCTATTTTCGTAGTCTTCTTGAAACGGGTCCCAATATTCTTCCACACTCTCCTTCAGCTTCCCTCCCGGTTCTTGACCCAAGCCAAAGTTATTCGTCACCGCTGTCGTTGTAGATGGTGGTGTGGCTACCGCTCGAGAAGGTACATTCTCTAGTTGAGATGGATAGATCCCCAGGTAATCATTGGCTACCATGGTCACAAGATCGATCAGTTGTGTACAGCCCGAATCGATCGAGCTGAATAGAGTGTTGGTGCTTTGTTGCTCCTGCGTGCGGTATTCTACGAATTGCCACTCGTACGATGCTAGATAACTGATCTTCTTTCGTTAGAGGATCACCGAGCCTCTCTCACCTGCCGTCGGATACGTACGCTACCGCTCTGGGCATAAAAATATCTTCTGGACATACGTCCCATCTTAACCACTCCCCGTGAAGGTCTCCAGTAGTAACCATCTGAATTAGCGGACGGCGTGAAGGTGCCCTTGTAGAGGTAACAGCATGGATATGATATGCTTTTCTCTCCTCCTCGCTCTGGTGGAACATTCAGTACAGAGAGTCCAGACTTCTAGCTTACCTAGGATGTTCAAGCGAGTGGTGCGGTAAGTAGCATCTAAGATGGGAGAAGATGGTGTGGACACGAGAGTCAAGAGGCGCTGGACGAAAGAGTTCCACTCTCGATTGTCCCATTCTATGTCTCCAGAAGTAAGAAAGAGGCGATATCGCTGACCGAGACTGAGAGCCATATGAGAATGTGGCCATACGTACGATTCGCTTCATTATGTTAACTCCGTTAACTCCGTTGACTCCGGGACTACAATGCGGTGATCAGCACTCCGATTCCGGAATGAAATATGAGATGATTATTTTTGCATTTGCCACTGCCAATGGGTGTCATGAAACATTGCTGAGAAAAGTGTGCACAACGAAAGGACCCCAGGTTAAGGTATTCTTCCATTGAGAGGTCCAGCAAATCGAGTCGAAGCTTCGTCTGTCAGTCGGGGCAGTGTGTCAGCCATGACACGCCAAGGAATGTTTGTAAAGAAAATCAAACAGAAGACACGCAGTTGGTCTCTTACGTGGACTATCCATAAGAGAAGCAAAGAGAACAAGAGCACGAACAGGATGAGGCTTTACCAGATCTCTTGGTTGCTTTTCCTGACGCCCTTAATACATGCTGCGTCCAATCCACTACATCTTGCAGTCGACGGTGCAGGTGCCGCGTTCAGAAGGTCTGATATACGAGCTGACACGCTACTAGACTACAAGATCAGTTGGGCCAACAACCAGGACAATGTCTGGCTCCATTCTGGTCAAGTCTACTTCGTCTCTGAAAGCGTAGAGTATTCTCACCCAATATCTTCTTCCACCAAAGAGCTGAAGTTGGTGGATCAGAATGTAGGTAATGCAACTGACTCCTCTTTGGGTCCATACACTCAATATAAATTCACGTGGTCTGCCGGTTCTTCAACGATCGAGACCGAAATCAGAGTGCGACACCCATCATATCGACGACTCACCCAGACAGAACTTTCACGAACAACCCGTCATCATCTTCAACTATCACTACCCCGAGGCCGTCAAGAACGTCTCCACTTCTGGAGGAGCCAAGTCAGTCAGCAGCGCATGGCCCAGGTATGAATCGGACGCCACCTCCAACTGAACTCCCCCAGTTTCTCCTTGAAGGACAGCAAGTTGAGCGAGTTGGGAATCCTTTCCTTCCACGATCTTTGGGACGCGGGTACCAATCACGTCGGTTTAAAGAATTTCAAAGGCGACACCAACTCGGGTGGTGGTTCTCCCCTCGTGGCTTACGACAAAGATCTCAACACCGTCGTTCTCTCCGCATTAGACAACTTCAAGGTGCGTGTTGATGATCGAGCACAGAACTCTGTGGAATTTCATTGAACGAGGAGTGACCAAAGACAGGTTGGCATCCAGACCATTCAAGATGAAGAACTGCGATGCGGTATTGAAGGAATGGTCAAGGAGATTTCGGCCGATTTCACACATTCCACCATCTTGTACGCAGGAAAGGGCGTTGTAGACACCGTCTTGGGCTGGGGCAGAACGGTGCTGAGACATCACGGTAATGACAGATGGTCCGATCGTCATGACGATGTGGGAGCCAAGTATCTCAGCTATTGGACGGACAACGGTTCGTTCTACTGGTACAACAACGGAAAGTGGGTCGTCTCATCATCGACCGAGACTGATCACCTGAAACAGTCAGAACTACGAAGACATCATGAGAGGAGTGAAGAAATATCACGAGGAGAGTAAGATACCCGTCAAGCACTACCAACTCGACAGTTGGTGGTACTACAAGGGTGACCTTCTCATTCAGATGTGACCTTTGACTCTGTACAGACGGTGATTCCTACCAGGGTGGCGTTGTAGATTGGATCTCCAGGCCCGAAGTCTTCCCCTCCGGAATATTCGATCTCGTTCGAGACATCTTGAAGACAGAGGTCACCCTGCACAACCGCTGGTGGAGTCCTAAGACACCCTATTCAAAGATGTGAGTCATCACAAACACATCACACCTTCTCATGCGAACAGCTATCCCTTCCAATCTCAAGGTAAATACGCTCTGCCCGTCTTCGATCACGAGAACATCGATGCCAACATCTTCTTCGATTTCTTGATGGCCAGAGGTGAGATGCATCATCGATGAGGGGAGAGATTGACGCGACACAGCCAAGACGTGGAACTGTTCCGTGTACGAACAAGATTGGATGATCGATCAATTCAATAACATGGATTACACGAGAAACAATCTGTGGGCAGCCGCCGATTGGCAGAAGGCCATGGGAAGAGCAGCGAAGAACAATGGAATGCACATCCAGGTGATCGATTCATCCGCATCGCCGTCCGTACATCGATGTTCTATTCGATGTGAAGAAGAGACTGAAGGAGGACAGTATTGTATGCCCCTCCCCTCAGATTACCTCCAATCTGTTCAGTCACCCGCAGTGTCTCAGATCAGAGTGTCAGACGATAACGTTCCCGGTAGAACCACACAATACCGCATCGGTAGCCCCTCTCTCATCGCCTACGCCCTCGGTGAGATTCTCATCACCATCCATCTACAACGAACACGCTCTTCGATTCTACGGTCTGACACGTTCAGGTCTGATGCCATTCAAAGATGTCTTCTTGACCACTCAGTGAGTCAGGAGAAATCACGGAAAACTAACCTCGTACAGCCATCAGATCGGAAACAGCTGGTACCAGGGAAGAGGCGTGGAGCCCAACCCCGAACTACACGTGTGTAGACGGATCATATCGAATGGACTTCTAAACCCTCGCAGTTGATCACCGCCATAATGACCAGCGGCCCCGTCGGTTTCGGTGATAAGATTGGAAACACGAACAAGACCCTCTTGATGAGATCTTGTAACATGGAAGGTCTCCTCTTGAAGCCAGACCATCCCGCAATAACTCCCGACTTCTCCTTCCTCAGGGTCTTCGAAGGACAGACACGTGAGGCTCCTTTCCTCTCACAGAGGCTGACCATTCACAGTGGATGCTCGATTGACCGTGGCAGAGTTGGGAGAGTACCACACTCATTATCTCATGATCGTCAACAATACTCAATCTTTCTCCCTTCACCCAGGACAATTCGGCCGAGCAGGTATACGTCATGTTTACCATGGAATCTCATGGTGAATAGGAAGTGAATATGTCGCATGGACGTTCGATGCCCCCGATGAGATGCAGTGGATCAGTGATGAGAAGCCTCTAGATGTGGTGGGAACGGCCCCTCCCAGCTTTTACTACCCAAAGAAGACGGACTACAACCCTCAGTACATCTCCCACGCTTATTACACCCTCAGTCAAGTGTCTGAACACGGCTGGGTGTTGTTGGGAGAAGAAGACAAGTACATCAGTGCATCCCAGCAGAGGTGAGAGGATCGATAGAGGAGGAGAATTGACTCTGAGCAGGTTCGGTGAATTGAAGATGACCGCAACTACAATGCAGAGCGTTGTGAGGGGAGGTAAAGGAGAGGAGATCAACGTGAGAGTGCTGGGACCCAAGCAAGCCTCTCCATACAGAGTCACCTGCTCTTTTGGATCTCAAACAGAGCTTGAGTTGGAGTGTGTTGCTGAGAAGGGATGCAAATGCGTGTAGTCAGAGTGACGCTCCCAGAGGATGTCTCAATAAAACTGGAAACACACAACCACAACATCAGACATAGGGTCAGAACTTGAAAGACCCAAGGCTGGAACGGAGTTGAGGAGGTTTCCACTGCGATGCACCTTACCTGTTGTGCAACTTGAAGAGAGCTGAAGAAGGCAAAGTGTCTGACTTTTGTTCGAATTTCGAATTTGATAGACCACCGTGAGATTTCCGGAGTCACGCATGGACACGCTCACGCCTCTCAACCCACACAAATTAAAGCAACAACACGAACACGCACACGATGGCAGATAACAACCAATCCTTCTCTCTCGTATGGTTCAGGTATGAACATACACCATCTCACCACTTCTGATCGCAATCATACAGAGGAGATCTCCGCTTACACGACAATGAACCACTCACGATGGCCATCAAACAGAGCCAAGGAAGGATCCTTCCCTTCTACTGTTTCGATGTGAGGCAGTTTGGCCCCACATACAGCTTTGGATTTCCAAAGACAGGACCCTTCAGAGCAGAATTCCTCATCGAGAGCGTTCAATGCCTCAGAGATGGACTCAGAAAGTTGGGAAGCGATCTCATCGTTCGCGTGGGAAAGCCAGAAGAGGTGCTCTAAAGTCTCTCCATCCACGATCGCTGAACATGACACAGGAGATCCCCAAATTGATCAAGTCTCTGAATGTGCCGGTCACTCACCTCTTTGGACAGAAGGAGATCACTTCAGAAGAGACAGACTGCGAGAAATCCGTTCACAGGGTACGTCTGATCGTCTGCTTCACCATCTCACTCATTCATCTCACTCATTCATCACAGGCGCTGGGCAAGTTGGACAAGAAGGTAGAATCCAAGTTGGTGTGGGGAGGTCAGACCATGCATCACATCGATGATCTTCCATTTCAAGTGGAAGGAGGTCATCCTCTGAAGGTGTTCACTCACTACCGCACCATGATGGAGTCCAAGAACATCTCCGTACGCCAACCCTTCCCCTCTCCCTCCAAATTACAATCCTTACCCAAAACCGGAAAGGTGACCATCTACATCGTTGTAGAACCACTCACATCTCTCAGGAGGACAGAGAGGTGTCCGTGGGAGATCTACCCGATCTCGATCAGCTGATGGCCATCGGTAACTTTGGAAAGTGGCTGCAGGATCACGTGCAGAGAGATCCCAACTACAAGGGAGACGAGATCGTCAAAGAAGGTCCCACTTCCAACTCGAAGAAACACAGAGACCCCGCACAAGTGAGAGATACCATCACGTTCGATGGCTGACACGATGGAAGGTGATGACTGGAGGAGAGGTGGCAGGACTGAAGAGGCTGCATTTTTATCTGTGGGAGGGTAGACACATCGACACATACAAGTCCACACGAAACGGTCTGTTGGGTTCCACCTATGCCACAAAGTTCTCCCCCTGGTTGGGTGTGTACTCTCATTCACTTCATTCTACATCCATCTCATTCATTCATTTCATCTCATTCTACATCCATCTCATTCATTCATTTCATCTCATCCATTGGAATGATGGGAAACAGCCACGGGATGTCTCAGTGTGAGACAGATCTACCACGAGATCAAGAAGTACGAGAGCAAGCACGGTGCAAACGATTCCACCTACTGGGTCACATTCGAGGTGAGTCGAACAGAATCATCACAATGCTCTGTGGACTTAACTTATTCGTCAGCTCATGTGGAGAGACTACTTCAAATGGGTGGGACTCAAGCACAAGAACGACATCTTCAAGCTGTACGGTCTCAAGGGTGAAAGAGAGATGAGAGAGATAGACTGAAGGGTGGTAGGAGAGAAGAAGGACGAACAGAGAGAATGGAAGAAGGACGTGAGCACCTTCGAGATGTGGGCCCGCTGCAAGACAGGCTACCCTTTCGTCGATGCCAACATGAGAGAGGTGAAATCTGATGTCTTACCATGCTGAATGTAACAGTTGACGGCCACTGGACACATGTCGAACCGAGGCAGACAGAACGTGGCGAGCTTCTTGACCAAGGACATGAAGATGGACTGGAGGATGGGTGCTGAGTTCTTCGAGAGCTTCCTCATCGACCACGATGTCACCTCCAACTATTGCAATTGGCTCTACGTCGCCGGTGTGGGTAACGATCCCAAGGAGAACAGGTGAACCCTCTCTCCCTGTCTCTCGTTGATCCATTCAGATACTTCAACGTGGTGAAGCAGGGACACATGTACGGTGAGAGGAGATATCAAAATCGAATACAACTGACCGAGAGTAGATAGCAAAGGAGAGTACGTGTGCTACTGGTTCCCCCAGCTGAAGAAGTTACCCGATGCGGATCACATGATGCAGCCCTTCCTCTACAAGGGACCAGAGGGAACCTTCTCCTTGGACAGAGACTACTGCGAACCCGTCGTCAAGGTGAAAGTCCTCCACCACACGTCCATTCATCTGTCGACAGGTCAACTTCAAGAAGGAAGGAGGAGACCACCACAGATCTCACGGCAAGAAGGACTTTAAGATCAAGAGAGGTGGTCACGGTGGTCGAACGGTCAGAGACGGTGCCCCCCAACACTCTTCGACGCACTAGATCCACCTCACCCTTACGAATCGAACACAACCGACATAAAAGCAGAGCAAGGAAGGTTTATTAGAACATCAAGAGAAGAAATCGGTGGCGAACGGATCGTGGTTTGTAGAGTTCGTGTTGCCCCCGCTGCCGAAGGGGTTGCTGCTGGCGAAGGGGTTGTTCTGATTCGTCGGTTGAACGGGTGTGGGCTGCAGGGGCTCCAAGTCAAAGAAGGGATCACTGCTGGTCCTGCTTGGGATGGGGTTTCCAAACTGTCCCCCCTGAACGTTGGTATTTCCACTTCCCCTGCCTCCAAACTGGCCAGTCGGTTGATCGAAGCTGAAGTTGTTCTGAAATCCACTGTTATTCTGGAATCCAGCGTTGTTCTGGAATCCACTGTTATTCTGTAAGGTCGAAGTGTTGTTCTGGAATCCAGAGCCGAATTGATTGGGCATGTCAAAGAAGGAAGTGGAGGGGTGTGCAGATGGATTGGGGGGTGAAGTGAATCCCTGAGGGTGAATGGAGGGAATAGATGACTTCTGAGGGGGTGGAGGGGGAAGTGCATCGAAGAAGGAGAGATCCGGTCCGGGTGCAGAGTGATGCGCCTGAGGTTGAAGGGATGCAGGTGGGATCTGGTGGGTGTTGGGCTGAGAGAGAGACAAGCTCTGCTGGGGGGTGGGTAGAGGCAGGCTCTGATGGGCGGGCCGTGTCGGTTCGAAGTCGAAGAAGGTGTCACTGACACCGATGGGTGCACTCTTGGGGGGTAGACTGGGAGGTCTTCCCATCTGAATCGAAGCTTCGTTCCCAGAGGTTCCCACGTGGGAGGGTGGAGCGGAGGGGGCGGCCTTCTTGGGTAGAGGAGGGGCGGTTGTGTGGAGACTCTGTGGAGGGGAGGGGAGGCTGGCAGCCGTGGGAGGTGGAGGCAGGGCCGATGTAGGAACCGGAGGCAGGGTCGAGGTGGGAACTGGAGGCAGGGTCGAGGTAGGAACCGGAGGCAGAGGCTTCGCCGTACTGGTGGGTCTGCTCTTGGGTGGCAGGGCGGGTGGAGGTGAACTGGCCGTGTGACCGTCTTCACCTTCTACACCCGAGTTCCTGAGGCTGATGGAGGGAGACTCTGTGAAATCGACGAGAAGGGCCTCCTCGATCTTGTGCATGTCGAGGGTCTGTGCGGGATTCTGCTTGGATAACTCTTGGATGAGGTTCTCCTGGAGGGCCTTGTTGATCACTTTCACTTTGAGGCCGAATGTGCCCGATACGGGCTTGTGATCAGAAGTGAGGAGGGGTGTGGCACGGTAGCTGTACTGAGAGACACCCTCCTTCGTGTTCAACAGAATTCGATCGCAGTAGGCTGGTTTACGTCTCTTCTCAGACGTATCGTATCGGTTCGTACCTGTCTTCTGTCATCCTCTGAATGTGTACGATGAGATGGAATGGAGAAGAGGGGATATAATCACCGATATCGTAACGATAAGTGGGAGGGAAGGAGATGGAAGGCTCGATGTAGTTGTCGAACACGCGATTGGTTCTCATCTCGATGGCCAGTTGATCAGAGGACAACAGTCCGTCCCAATCTTGTCGATCGATGGCTCTCAACACATCATCGTACTCTGAATTCAATCTGTAGTTCAGATCTCCAAAGAAGAAGACAAAACTGTGATGCGTCAGAGAAAGAAGAGAAGAGGGATCACCTGTGGTCCTTGATGCCGATCTTTCCCTTCACAGTTCTGAACTGCGTTGTAGATAGGATGTTGCTGAAGTTCTGAGTCCTCTCCTGGTAATTCTGCTGACCCGCAGCGAGATGAGCACAAGTGAAGCAGAGACTGGTCTGGTGGTAGTTGAATCGGATCGACACCGCTCCCTTGTTTCCTGCGATTCCTGCGAAACCAGACTTTGCCTTCTCCGATTGTACGTCTCTGTTCATCCTCTCAGTCATCCATCGTAACACACGATCGAGTGTGAATCAACGCATAGAGGGGAGATTGATATAAGATACATGGAAGAGATGTGATCACCGGTAAAAGTTGACTTCGCTCTCGGGCACGAAGCAAGTGATGACGATTCCGACCAATTGATCACTCCTCAGAATGACAAACTTTCTCTTCTTCGAGATGGCAGAGAGGATGTACTTCTGCCACAGCTGTGTGTTTCCTTCGTCTGCGTTCCAAACGGCCTTTGTGTTGAGGGAGACGACTTCCTGGAAACCGACGACGTATACGTCTGGGTCGCTGGGACAGTGTCCCACGTCAGACAGCCAAGTCTCCACCTCATCACCCAGGCCGGGAGACTGACCTCCGATGTTGAAGGTACCGATGTAGGCGGTGTAGTGCTTCTCTTCGGTGTATTCGGACTCTCTTGCTCTCAATTGCAAGACCAACCTGACATCCACCATCAGATGATGCACGATCATATGATGCACGATCAGATGAGATGATGATGAGATGCATTCACCAGTCTGTCTCTTCCTCCATCTCTTCCTGGATGTTCTGATTACCCAAAAAGTAATCGATGACATCCTGCTTGTCGGAATCCTTGTACATGTTCTGGTACGTTCTCATCACCGATTTCATTCCATCGTCCAACATTCCACTGATGGTGGATTTTCCAGTTCTCGTCAGCGCTGACTTGAGGGCACCCGTTCCAGTGTAAGCTATGCTCATTGCATCTCCGTTGTTGGCCCACATCTCCTTGTGAACTGACTCGATCATGCTTCCGTCTGTCGTCCGTGAGATTTCGCACATTTTTCAATCGTTTCGTCTCGTGGAGAATCGATGGGTGCTTCGTGTGTGTTCTCATCATGCGATGATGATGATGATGATGTGATCACCTAGTTCATCGGATGACATGGAGTTGGTGGTGTTTCGTATGTCCAACAATCCGACGACTTGAAGTGCGAGAGTGAGAGCTCTCCTCGCAATCGCGCTCTCACACACGTTGGTTCTGGACGTACCATCAACTGTGATCCATTGTTCAATCCTCACCTGTCCAGACAATCGAGGCAGTTGACACGGAATACACCCATCTGTGTGGAAGACACGGTACCTTGTTCGTTGACGGTGTACAGACTGTTCTTCAATAGATCCGCTGAGGTACACATCAATCATAGATGAGAACATGAGATGATGATGATGATGATGAGAAGATGAGAAGATGATGATACAATATGGATGAGAGAGTCACCAAAGAGGGTAGACATGAGCATGGATCCCAACTGATTGATCTTTGCTCCATTCTTTCCAATCTGCTTGTGGAAATCAAAGGAGAGGTATTTGATCTCTTGATTGTTGTACAGTCCCAGCTGCTCCTCGTAGGCATCGTGTACGGGCTTCTCAGTTTCCTTGTCTGGACTGAGAAGGTTGACGATGTAGTGTCTTCCGTAGATCTTGATGTGCTCGTTGAAGTGCATCTGGAAGGCGGGTGTCTGTGCTTCTGATCCTCTCGATAAAGCGGTTCGGAACTTTCCTCGAACCATCTTCTGCTCCCAGAAGAGAGGTATGGATCCCTGTTCAATGAATGAAAATGGGGTTTTATTTGAGACGAGATGATGGTGATGATGCATGATGGTGGAGAGAGGAATGGATGGACTCACTCTGAGGATGACGAAAGAAGAAGTGACTTGACCGACGGTGATGATCTGCTCTGACTCGACAAAGTTGGCGACGTTACCATCATCGTTCACTCCTCTCGCATTGAATCTCGTTCCAGCACGCAGGCAACTCAGTCTGGATATCAGACACAGATCCACCTGACAGAAGATCAACATGAATACGGAAGGGATGACAAGGTGAGGACTCACTCGATTGTCTCCGACGACGGCGGAACCCATTTCGACATATCCCTTCATGATGGGTAAGATCCAATCATTGAGATTCTTCTTGATGAATGTGTGCAAGATGTGCCTGTTCCAAAAGTATTTGGGATCGCAGCTGCTCCAGAAGTATCGGTTGTTGTTCGTCTTATCGCCCTTCAATTGCATCCTAGATGTGACATCGACGTCATATGAGAAGTAGAAAGACTCTGCATTGAGCCATTTTCTGACTTCGTTGTACGATTTCTCCAAATTAGCTCTCTCCATTGGATCTCTCTCGTTGACGAAAGGCAAGAAGGCCGTCTCTGTGACAACATATACCTCTGCATCTTTGATTTGTCCAACAACTTTGGCCTCTGACACAGCCACCAGAAAAGTGGCTGTCTGATTCTCTGTTTGGTTCAGTCGTTGAAAGGGGACATTGTCTCTGTTACCTTTTCCGTAGATGGGCAGTCGTATAACTCCCAACAGACCGAAAGCGTCTATGAACTGATTTCTCGACACCGTTTTGAATTCATTCACCGCTGTTTAGTCCCTGTCAGAGATGCATCATGTGAAAAATGGCTCACAGCGGGTGGTTATCTTTCCTAATCCCTGTTCCTTTCTCTCCAGAGAGATGATAGGCTTCTCTCTCTTCTCTAATTCGTATTGGTAAGCGCAGACATAGGAGTCTGGCTCCGTATAGATGCGAATGGGCTTCGGTTTGTATCGAATTGGCGCCTTTGGTCTGGAAGGCTCTGGAGCTACTGGAGCCGCATTGGTCAGGTTCCAGCCTCCAAAGTTCATCTTCTACCCCGTGTTTCGTTGTCTCTGTCTGAATATGCTCTGTAGACCGTACGTAAGTCCACTATCTTTTATTTCGGTCTATTTCACTCCAGACCAGCCAGCTCTCTCGTGGTCACAAGAAAGATGAACCAGTTACAGTTCTTTACATGGTTTATTTAGAAGCGGTCATAGCTCTCGATCTCTCTTTCGGTCCACCACTGTACTTGTTGGCGTAGCGGACGACGAACTCGTTGCTGTATATCGTCTCAGAGTGGGGCAGTCCGTCGGTAGTGGTGAAGTTGATGATGAACAACAGTCTGAAGCGTCCGTTCTTCGAGTTCTCGAGCACCTTGAGATAAAACTTTCGCGTCGTGCTCTCTTTCGTGAGGTGTTGGGAGAGGCCAGAGGATGGGCCAGCATCGAGATATCTCCTCTTCTCATTGGACAGCTGTTGTCCATCACTGTCCACAAGCTCGACGGTTACGGTTCCGGATTGGATCTTGGCGGCTCTAGCGGAGTCCTTGAGAGAGATGGTGATGGGATTGGGGAGGAGGTAGCGGGTCTCGGACTTGTATGACTTTCGTTGGCGACTCTTGAGAGGCTCTACCATGTAGAACCAATTTGATTCTGGGTTGTCCATCGTTGTGGAGCTCTTAGACGCGCCCCGCATGAAGTTTCTCGGCGATGGTTCCGGGCTGCTGTATTCAGCAGCGAAGTTGGTGGTGGGGACGGCTCCTGGCCAACTCTGAGAGAATTTATCTTCCCCATCGATCTTGAATCTCTTGTTGGGATTCCATTCCAGGTCGTTCAGAAGAAGATGGTCCATGAAACTGGGGGTGACCGGAGGTGGTTGTTCCATCGGTGGAGGTGGTGGCTGGAAATATGAAGGTTGTGGCCACAGTCCCTCGAAGCTAGGAGGGACCATCTGTGCGGGAGGCACATAGATTTGATGCGAATGCGGGCGATACAAATCATACATGAAGTGCTCGTGCTCTGGGGCCGGTGGCCAGTGTTGAGATTGGAAGTGGTTGGTGTGCATCTCCATGCGAGTCTTTCTGAAGAGTTTGTTCTGGTCTTTGTGTCTGTGCGTGTGTGGTCACCCAGTAAATGAACACAACGACGGCCTTTACTTATACTCTAACGAGGAACGTTGGTCGCCTAGCCACCCGTAGAACTTTGATCAATAAGAATCTAACCTAAGGTCTCATAAGTGGCGTCTCCTGACCTTCAGCTGAAACATTCTCGATATCTTTCCCGTGAAAAAGCATTTTTATGGGCGGAAGAACACCAGATGCCAGCTCGACCACCCAAATCTCAGATCTAACGCGTGCCACTCAAATTGAAATTGAGCCAGAACCTGGGAAGTGTGCGTGTACCCGGGGATGGGGCAGGGAAGGAGTTCTCGTTCAAGGGGTGGCATACCGCGGTCTATAAATACGATGCGCTAAGTAAGGACATACACTGTTTTATCCGTTAGCAGATGCAAGCAAGCGGATGTCGTCTACAGGCGCCAGACAGCCTTTTTCCAGTAGAATTCTATGCGCTCATTTCGTCGTTGTGTATGTCACTGTGCCTACGCATCTTTGTGAATTGTGACCTCCCACTAAAAAGATGCGCGATTTGGTGGCTGTCAAGGCGGCTGACCAGATCTGCAATCTGCAGATATTCACGATGGACCCGATTCACTCAGCCCAACACACCCTCGAGATTTAGGTCTCCCCTACGCGAACAAGAGTCGAGGACAGATAGAGGAGAGACAAGGGCGAGAGTCTGAGAGAAAGGCAACACTTTGATCCACGCCTAAAATTTTAAGCTTTTGTGTCGACAGGATAGGGAGAGTGTAGACAATCTATGGTTTCCTTCACCGCGGAAGGTTTGTTGGAGAGCTCATCTTCGCAGGACATCATCATGTCCAACCCACAGGCGCCTCATAATGCGGAACAGCAAGGTGAGAATATACGCAATATACCACATCTTTTAGACTCCCATCTCGGATGACTTCTGCGTTGTGAAGACAATAAGACGCGTGGAAATAGTATCACGTTGTTCACCAGCTATCATCTACTTTCTTTCGAGCGACACGAACCTAAAAGCTTGTCCTTAAATCCTTAAATCCATTGTCTCTGAATAGAAAGCCCCTTCGAAAACATTTAGACCTTTATCGTTTTCTTTCATGCAATTCTCTGTCTGACGAACGAACAGCAGTAAGAGCTTGGGGATTGGTCGGGGCACAATCAGAAACACAAGATCTGATTAGTTCCAGAAGTCAGAGGAGATCCCTGTCATTTTCCGGTGAGAAATACAAAACAACGATCACCAAACCGAGCTGAATGCCTCAGCTCTTCCTCGCAGTCCATCTACCGACGAGATCGACCAAAAGGACGACACAGAATCCGTACCTTCATCGAAGCCACCTCCTCTCATCCGAAGAGAGACGGCCCGCCCAGGTGATCTTCATCTTCCATCTGTGGACACGTCACTCACATCTCCAGCGGCCGGTTTAGGAGGTGGTCGATCTCTACCTCCCACTCCAATGTCCGCTCCTCGAAATACAAATAACCCTCCATCACCGAAGGTGGGCCCACCCATCAGCCCCAGACTGGCTCATCATCCATCTCCCCCCTCCTCCCTCCCACCCCCACCGACATCTCAGCCATCCACACAGCCCCCTCCCATTCCAAATCGACCTCCACC
Source organism: Planoprotostelium fungivorum (assembly GCA_003024175.1). Taxonomy (NCBI): domain Eukaryota; phylum Evosea; class Variosea; order Cavosteliida; family Cavosteliaceae; genus Planoprotostelium; species Planoprotostelium fungivorum. The sequence goes on along the minus strand of MDYQ01000599.1, from coordinate 243,903 downwards.
TCTTCGAAGGGTGACGACACAGAGATCGGTGGACAACATCGTCGAGGCCGTCATCGCACCCACTCATCAGTCTTCCCCTCCCGTTCCTGCCAGGCCCTCCGAAAAGGCCAGTATCAGCCGGACTTCATCTACAAACGGATTGGATGAGCACGTGAGTCATCTGCAGACACCGATGAGGGTGGGTGCGTTCGGTAGGACACAGAGTGACGTGTCCATCATTGTCAACGAGAAGAGACGTGAGTCATGATGCAGGTGGAGAACATGATGATGACGCCAACAGTGAGTGGAAATTCTGGAGGAACTTCAAAGTTGGAGAAGCTGCTGGGACAAGGCGCGGGTGACCCGAAGAAATCGATATTCAAAGTTCCGTCGGGGAACGAGAAGAAAACAGTGAGTGTGTCTGTCTGATGCAATCGACTGAATTCAGTAGGAAGAGAAACCACTCAAGAACAAAAAGTCGACATTTACGATACCCAAGTGAGTCTTTGTAGAGGAAAAGATCTCATTCGGGCAGGTTCTTTGGAAAGAACAGAAAATCTGGAATCTATGCAGATCGTCTGGCGGAATATCTCAAGGACGTCAGCACAGATGCTAACACGGCCAGTCTGTTCAACATCATCGGTGCGTTGTTCATCTAGGAGGAGAATCGATGGATCACGATGGAGACTGAGAGGGAACAGGGAAGGAGATTGAAAAGATGGACAAGTGGACATCGAAAGACAGAGTCCTCTTTGATTGGAAGGAAGTCCAGGTGCGAATTTGGATGACATCGATGGTGTCTGATGCATTTCAGACCGACTACAAGTCACTCACACCCGACATCGCTTGTCTCTTGGACATCACGAAGTCTGCTGCAGAAGGTAAAGCGAAGAAATGCTTCCCACTCACTCTCTTCAGGTTTCAACTTTGAATTTGGTAAAAATCAAGTCGTGTACGGAAACGACATCATCCAGGTGAGTCACATCGAACATACATCGACGATGTGAACTGACGATGCATCGTCAGCTGGAGGACATGGACAGAGACTTCAAATATTTTGAGGAAAACTTCTCGCGAACGGACCACGTCAATTATATGGCCGACGGTGAAGATGAACCTGCAACAGGTGCCGTGTCCGTTTCGTTCATCTGGGAATCTGCCAGCGATCACCAGAGCGAAGATCAAGCCTCTGAGACGAAGGTCATGGTCCGAACGAAGCGGGTGAGAGGAGAGAGGGGGAGGAAGTTGATGGAAAACAGAAAACGGATCGATTTTTGGCGCCAGCGTCTGCATCTACATCGAGGAGCAACATCATGAAGCACATCAAATCCACTTATCCCGATTTCGAGCGATTGAAGTTTGTAAAAATCAATAATTCTCTGCACTCCGAGTTGATTCCGAAATTATGTGAGAGAATGAAACGTGGAGTCGACTCATTTCTTCAGGTGAATACGAGAGGCAGACGGTGTTCAAAAAGTACAAGTTTGGAGTTTTGTATGTAAAAGATAAACAGACAGAAGAGAACGAGATGTTCTCGAACGGTGAGACCATCCTTCCATCTCCACGATTGACTCGTTGTAGTGGACATGAGTCCAGATTTCGAGGAATTCTTGGACTTCATCGGAGATCGCATTCCACTGGAGGGTTGGGCCAACTTCAGAGGTGGCCTCGATGTCAAGAGTGAGAACCGTTGTAGATGGAGTACGGTCTCACCTGTCAACAGGAAACACGACCGGAACCCATTCAGTGTATGCACTGTACAAAGATTTTGAGATCATGGTGAGAAGCAATCTCATTCGGTTCACGTCCCAATTCGACACGTTTAAAATGGATGAAAATCAATTTTAATGGATGGCTGACGTGTACAGTACCACGTCAGCACACTTCTACCCTTTCAACCCGATGACCTGCAGAGAGTGGAGAGAAAGAGACATCTTGGAAACGATGTGAGATGGATCTATGGAATGAATGTGCTGAAGAGAGACAGGTGGTGCAGATCATGTTCAAAGAAGGAAACACACCCTTTGACCCCCTCACACTCAGAACCCATTACAATCGTATCCTTTCTCTTTCTTATGAATTGACGCGTACAATTTCCTTGACGAAGGATAGACGTATTTATTGTGGTATCCGTTGCGAAGAAGGAGAAGGGAAAGACATTCTACAAGTGAGTTCTCTATTCGTTTCTCTTCTGTCTTTTCTCTCTCCTCTCGTTCTAATTGACAACAGGGTTGCCATTGCCAACAAAGCGGGAGTGTGAGTAACAGATGACATCGAATCATAGACAGAGATGAAATGTAACACGATACAGACCACCCTTCGGACCCTTCCTGCACTATCCACCCATCTACGAGAAGAACGAAGAGTTTTACGAGTTCCTCATCACCAAATGTGAGACCTCTTCACTATCTCAACTGACTCGTCCAGTCATCAACGGAGAGAGAGCTGCAATGTACGCCACCGACTTCAAGACGAAACTCATTCGCACGAACAAGACTCTCCTCGAAGAGATGACGAAGGACTTTATTCAGAAGTCAAAGGAGAAGGACAGACAGAGGAACAACGCCAGCTTGGACATGGACCCTCCTTCCTCTCAAACTCCGAGACCGAGCTCGCCTCAGATTCCCAACAACATCTCTCCCAACAGAAGCAATGCCATCCCCAGCATAGAGGTCACGGTGAGAGGAGAGAGAGGTGGTTAGAGGTGACGTGGACAGGGAACGGAGGGGACGTCACCGAGGAGGAAGAGTTTAGAGGGACGACCCTTCTTGGAGGTGGAAGATCTGAAGGGAGGCCCGAGGATGGTATCGACGATGAGACAGCCCGCGACGAAGGCCAGGAGCGCGGGACAACCTATCTGGGAGCTCGCAGGAGAAACCAAATAGAACTTGTTTTGTGTATAACCTGTATCTTCTCTCATCATGACTTTTTTATATTATAATATAAATATATATATAATATATTACATTTTGTCATGTAAGATCTACACTGAGGAAGCATTTCTGTAACGAAAATCATTCCGCGAAGGGAAGCAACGAACGCGATTCGGTGAACGAACAAAAACACCATGCAACCGAAGAGCATAACACACAACCACAACAACAAAGATGAGACCCCTCAATATCTTCCAAAAGAAGAACGACAACAAAGGAAAGGCCAATCCAAAGCCTAACGCAAAGGCCGACAAGAAAGAGGAAGAGAAGAAAGATCAAGTCTTTCCCACACAATACCATGGTGATAAGACGCAAGAAGATGGACCAGTCACGCTGTCCATCAATACGATCGGCTCTCAAGAGGCGAACGTTCACGTCAGTATCACTCCCCCACCTACCGCTAAGAGGTGCCCTGTGGACATCGTCTGTGTGGTCGATATCTCGGGCTCTATGAGCTCAGTCGCCACCACGAAAGATGCTCAAGGAGTGGCCGAATCCTCCAACATGAGCATGTTAGACCTCGTGTCTCACGCCGTCCGCACGGTGGCCTCAGCTCTCGATGAAGTGAGTCCGGTTCACCGTGATGTTCCTCTGATCCTTTTCAGGGAGATCGTCTGTCTCTCGTTGCCTTCGATGACTCGGCCGAGGAGAGATTCGCCCTTCAGAACATGAACGACACCAACAAGATGACTCTCTACGCGAAGGCCCACGAGCTCCAGACTCGCGGCGGCACGAACATCTGGGCCGGTTTAGAGGCAGGAATGAACTCTCTCAACAAGGCAACCGCCGTCTCCGGACGTCGATTGGGGTGAGATGATCTCGTGTAAGACTCTTGCTGATCTCAAACAGAGCCGTTGTCCTACTCACCGATGGCCAGCCCACTACGAGCCCTCCAAAGGGTGAAGCTGAGGCCACGAGGGCATACATCGAGAAGAATGCCTTCCCTGGTTCTGTCTCCACTTTCGGATTCGGTTACGGAATTAACACAAAGATGCTCAGTGGTATCGCCAAGGCCGCTCAAGGAAGTTACACCTTCATCCCAGGTGACTACATTCTCTTCGACACACGACACACTATCTCACCTCTTCATCGTCATCATCTCACCTCTTCATCATCATCTCATTCGACTCTAGATTCAACCATCTTGGGTACCGCTTTTGTCAACTGGACGTCCAACTTCCTCTCTTCTGCTGCCGATCGAGCCGTTCTCTCCTTAGAGCCTCTCAACGGTGCCACCTTCTCCTCCTCCCAGCCAGATGCCAGTCACGTGACCACCAGCTGGGGTCTCCAGTACTCCATCGGTACGATATCGTACGGACAGACCCGAGACGTCGTAGTCAACATGACTATTCCATCTGATCACAGCGATGACACCCCACACCTCAGAGCCACCCTTAAATATTTCAACGGCAGGAAGAGCGTAGAAGTAGAAACAGAAAAGTCAACCCGTGACAACGAATTGGAGGTCCGTTATCAACTGGCCAGAGTCCGCGCGGCCACCGTCATCAGCCAGCACAACCTTCGCTCTACGCAGGATCTCATCCAAGACATCGAGAAAGAAGAGACATTGGCATCTGAACCGAGAGTCGCTGCCCTCCTGCAAGATCTGAAGGGACAAGTCATCATGGGATTAGAGCCAAATGCTTACGAGACGTGGGGCAAGCACTTCCTCGTGTCTCTCGAGATGACCCACTCGAACCAACTGTGCAACAACTTCAAAGATCCAGGAGTGCAGCACTATGGAGGGGAGCTGTTCAAGGGCATCCGCGATGACCTCGATGACATCTTCGTCAAGTTGCCACCACCCAAGAGGGCAGCCGCCATCGGACACGTGGACATGCAGCAGTACTACAACTGCTACGGTGGATGTTTCCACGAGAACTCTCTGGTCACCATGGCGACGGGAGAGAAGAAGAAGGCCAAGGAAGTAGAGAAGGGCGACTCGGTCATCACCGGAGGTGGCACCATCGGCACCATCCGATGCGTCCTCAAGACCGTCATGTCGGGCGGTTTCGCTGAGCTCTGCCGCGTTGGTGACCTCTACGTCACTCCCTATCACCCAGTCAAATTGGAAGACTCTTGGAAGTTTCCCGTCGATGTCTCGGAGAAGCACGTGGTCCCCTGCGGCAGCGTCTACACTTTCCTCCTGGAACAAGGATGCAGCGTCGTGGTCGATGATGTCGAGACGATCACATTGGCTCACGGCATCACCGGAGACGAAGTTGCCGCTCACGAGTTCTTTGGAACACAGAAGATCGTGGATGCCATGAGAGGCTGCGCTGGGTTCGACGCCGGATGTGTCGCAGTGAAGCCATCCGGTTTCTTGAGAGGAGAGGACGGCAGAGTCTGTGGACTGAGACAGGAGACTGAGGTGGAGGAGATCCTCACCTTCCCCGTGATGAAGGTTCCTTGCGTCGTTTAGATGAACAAGTGATCGATAAAGAATGTAAAAATGAAATCGTCCATTTTTGGGTTGTAGATGAGGAACTTTCTCACAAGCAGACTTGCAAAAATTTTTGAGAAACGTGATGGAGGTAGAGGACTCGTCTATTGCTATCCAACCAACGGTACCTGAGGCAGAGAATGTCACAGTACAGATGGATGCCACACCTATACAGCCTGAGACAGATGATCGTGACAATGTCTCTGGCTCTGTTCAAACGGCAACAACTGAGGAGGTAGATCGATGAAATCAGATGTCTGGTGACAATCTCTCAGATTGTCAAAGAGAGTGGAGAAGAACAGAAGATGGATGTGGCTCCTGTAGAGGATGATTCGGACATGGAGATCAAGAGGCAGCTGCTGGATTACGATGAAGAGGTACAACATATCGACGAAGATGAAGAAGATACCGGACCCCTTCGCACGAAAAACGAGATCACAGTGAGGATCTTCTCTGTAAATCATCACGCAGCTCATTCAGCCATAGGCCTTACCTCCTCCTACCAAGATTGACATCCCTGCTGATGCAAAATTCGAACTGATTGGTGATTCCAATTATATTCCACAACATCACCTACTTTCTGTTGATTACCCATCACGATTGCTCATCGGTGCATCACTATCGATGATGATCCATCACAATGAACACATCTAAAGAAAACCAGGTACGATATCTCACATGGTAGGTGACACAGTCATCATCGCAGGAAACGGAGGGAGAATTCTCGACTTAGACAGTGTTCTCTGCTTAGACGATCGCTCCTTCCTCGGTTCGGTCAGTTTCCATCCAATTTCACGCTGACCTCTACCAGGTAGAAGACGTATTTGGGCCCGTAGCCAAGCCATTCTACACCATTAGATTGTACGAAGGACAAGACAAGGATCGATTGATTCCCGTGAGTCCATCATCATCATTTCATCACCTGAGAAGATCACTGATGAGAAAAGGGAGTTTACGCTCACAACGTCGTTGGAATCTCAAAGTACGTAGATCCTCGAGAGATCTACCAGAAGGGTTCAGATGCATCTGGTAATTTCGATGAAGAGCCCAGGGAGGATGTGAGTGAAGAGCTGATCACATGACATGATCTATTTTCCACTCGATGATGAGATCAACTGATGAGATGGCAGGAGATAGAATATTCGGACGATGAGGTGGAGGCTGCGATGAAGAAGAAGAAGAACAAGAAGAAGCGAGACAGGAAGAGGAACGATCTCGAGCAGATCCACAACTCCCTCTACGGCCCACCCTCCACGACACCGACACCCTCCACCCTCCCTCCTTCAGTTCACCCCTCTACCCCTTCTCCTTCAGTTCATCTCTCTACCCTTCCTCCTTCAGTCCATCCCTCCACCACTGTTTCCAATGATGTCCACACGACAGCGGGACCATCCACCGTGGGGTTCAATGTGTCTCAGGTGAATCATCCGGTGGTGAATGAGGTGAGGTGGAGATGAGATGTGTCGTGTGGGTGACGGAGAGTAGAACCGAGGGAACGTGCAATTGCAGGCGAACAGGAGCAGCCCGTCCACTGGTGCACTGGCAGCCTTCGCGGCGTTGGGGCTTCCACCGCCATCATACAGATAATCGTCTCTTCGTCTATTCTTTCATCGCACCTGGCCAGGATCTCAGTCATCTATATTTGAACGTGTGTGATGGACCATCTCACACGCGCAAAACAGTCGAACAAGAATCTGGCTCTGTAGTTCAGTGGTAAAATACTACCTTAGGGTGGTAGTGCCTCGGGTTCGATTCCCGACAGAGCCCCTCTTTTTCTTACTCGTAACTCTGAAAGGAACCGTTACAATCAAAAGTTGACGTTGAAAGCGTCATGTTCAACAACCCCAGCACGAAACAACACTCGACGTGATGATGCGCCCAGTATTGGAGCTCACATGCGGCGTAAAGGCACTTTTCAGTGCCATCAAAACGCTAGCTGATGTAAAGCAAACAAGAGTGAATATATTGAAGCCTGCTGCATTGAGAGAGAGACCAACGACGAAGGAGAAGGCGGAACAAAAAGAATCAAAATCAGGTCAGCGATATTCAAAATGGGAGGCAATGTTTACGATTATCAGATGAATTATCCCCACAGATGGCAGCCCTTCGTCGATCCATGGATATTGGAGAGAGGCCAATTTTAAATGGACGTTACACTCTGATATCATGTATCGGAGAGGGAGCGTTCTCCATCCTATTGATGGCGAAAGATAATTATCACCCACTGGTCAGTCTCTGCGTCGGAGATGATTTGCTCAACATCACACAGGCACCAGGAGATGGAAAGATGGTCGCCATCAAAGTACTGAAAATCGGCTGCGAGAACATCGGTGTCGAGGTTGTTTGAAATAACAGGTATCATAATCTGATCATGTGAAGGAGAGTAGAAGACTGTTTAGTCTGAACAAGATCGACTCACAAGACTCGTACTCGCTGATACGAATCTACTCCACATTCTGGACGGAAGATCGGCAACACTTTTGCCTCTCCCTAGAGTTGTTGCACTCCACAGTGATTCAGGAGGTCAGAAGGTTGATCCTCCCATTGAAATCAGAGACACAACCCGTCAGCTATCAGGTAACATGATCGATCATCTCACCATCGCGATCATCACCACAAAAGTGAAAGTGTCTCTCCATCACAAAAACCCATCTACCCTCTCATATCACATAGAACAAGGTTGATTCCGTCACAGGTCTACATGGATCAATTTACACCGGGGAAACACATGAAGAGCACACGGAATTCAGACACACCAAAGACATTCGGTCTACCAGAGATCGCCAAGGTGATAAAGGAGACATCCAAGTGAGGCTGACGGATGTAGATCACGGTACAGATCATCTCTTGCCTCCAGATGTTACACGCTGAGAACATCATCCACGGTGATCTCAAGCCAGAGAACATCATCTTCAAACACCCGATCAGACTGACCAGCGAACACATTGAGGAACACGAGGCTTCGTTTCGTGGAATGAAGGGTGAGGAGGTAGAGATGATATCATCTGATCTCTTCAGCTTCCACCGAGGGCCCACGAAAAAAGTTTACGAGCGTCGCGTTGAAGGTGAGATCACCATCACATGTCTTACCCACGCCATGGCAGATCGCAGATTTCGGGAACGCCATCGATCGATCGGACAGTCACTTGTACTACGACAATTTCGAGGTGAGAGGAGAAGGAGGAGCTTCTCTCAACGAGACAGGTCCAGTCCTTGTTGTACAGAGCACCTGAAGTGTTGTTCGGTGCACCATTCGATACACCCATCGACATGTGGTCCGTAGGCTGTGTTCTCTGGGACATCTACTCTGGAGGTGAGCTTATTCTTCTTGTCGTATCGAATAAGATGAGAGAGGATGTTGAATGGAGCAGGTGTTCCACTGATGGGAAGCTCCATTCGATCTTGGTACGAATACACGCAGGGGACGAACCCCTATCACGATATAGCCCTGTGGACGCAACCTGACTTCACCATCACCACCGCACAAGTCATGGACAATCTCTTTCAGCTGTTGGGTCCTCCTCCCCCCGATCTCTTCGTACACGGCAAGTTCTGGTCGAATCATCACTCCCGCCACAATCGTACATCAGGTGAGAACGATCTACATTCACAGAGATTGATCGAAGTAGGTCCCACGCTGAAGCAGTTATTGGAGACTTCGAACGATGTCTACTTTATCGATTTCATGACAAGAGTCCTCGTCTGGAATCCTTCATCACGTTTGAAGGCAGAGGAGGCCATGCGGCATCCCTTCTTGGTGAGTCGAGGTGGATGACACTTTGGTTGATGGAGGTAGTTTCATCTGGGGAGGCAATTGACACCGGGCAGTCAACCTCTGAGTATGTACGCTCTTCAGATGACCAGTCTGGGATATCCCTATTTCGAGGTGCTCTCTTTCTCTCGTTCACGTGCCTGATGGAATGATAGAAACCAACGCTGAGCCTGAGCGAGTATCATGCATTGTACTACAGATTGGGAGAGGAAGAGGCAGTCATCGATATGAGCGAAGGGGATTCACTGGATGCGACACAAGAAGAGATCTCCATCGTAGACGAAGAAGAGAGATCAGTAAAGAAACAAAAGACGAGAGATACGAAGGAGACGAAAGACAAGAGAGACAGAGGGAGGAAAAAAGAAGAAGAGGAGGAAGAGGAGGAAGAGAGAGAGGAAGAAGAGCAAGGATGGAAGAGAAAGAAACCGAGAGCAACGAGGGCAGAGCAGAACACCCACCTCTCCTGGCTCTCTGAAGAAACGAAGCTCGTCTACAAGACACGAAAGAAAAATCGATAAAGGTTGGACAAGTTGTGTAAATCTATTGCGATCGAGTGCTTTTCATGGACACATGATCACCACGCATCATCGTCATCCTCCTCTTCCTCTACCACGACCTGCACCCAATCAGTCCATCCACCATTCCTCATCCTCTCACCTTCTTCTTGGTCGCCTTCGACTTCTTCGTCTCCTGGATGAACAAGATTCCCGACGCTTCCGCACCCACCGAAGCGATGTTGCAGACGGGGCAGAGTGTACCACGCTTCTCCTCTAAGAAGGACGTGGCACAGAAGGAACAGTTGAGGTGAGGTGTGCCCTTGTAGATGGGTGTGAGGGTGGCACCACAGATGGCGAACGGATTCTTCTCGTTGTATTGCACCTTCACTGCGTTCGTGTTCTCCTTCTCGGACGATTGCACGACTTTCCTCGCAATCTTCTCTACCTGCTCGTGGATCAGTCTCATACTACAAAATATAAAGAACTCACGTCTTCGGGGGGTTCTAATTCAAGTAACCTCCTGGCAAACGACGCGGCGTGCTGGAAGTTTTTCAATTTGAACGTTTGTGACATTGCAGATTTGAGGGCGAGTCGCAGGATGTTGACTTCCAGCTTGCAGTGAGTGAAGTAGGCCGCGAGCTCGATCTGTCTGGCGACATCGGAGGCACCGACTTCCTTTCTGGCGAGTTCTAGACGCAGACCGAGGATGTGTTCTCTGCAGATGTTGATCAGCTCCTTGGCTTCGGTGGCTTCCTTTCGAGTGGATGCCACAAAGAGAGTCAGCTGGTGCAAGATGTTCGTAAACTGGTTCAGGGCCTCCTGGAATTTACCACCGAACGTCGATTTGTACGCCAACTTCAACCTGTCCCCTCTTCAGTTTCTCATCGTCATCACGATGAACATCATGATCGTCTGATGCATGAGAAGAGATACTGACCTAGTGTCGATGAGTGGCTCGATGGATGTGAACAAGAGAGGAAGTGAGTTGGGTCCAGGCTCCGTCCTCGTGAGAGCTGTGACCTGAGAAGGAATGGATGCCAAGCTGGGGAGGGTGGCCATCGATGAACCAGCCATCTGCAAGAACAAACTCTTCAGAGGTGCAAAGTTGACCGCACCGATCTGTTGGTTCAACAGCTGCCGCGCGGTCAACTCCAAAAAAGTAAAAAAGAAGGGGTCTTCACCTGAAAGGCCGTATCAAAAGAACCTGCGGCGACGTGATCTGCTGCAAAGTTGGAGTTGGACCAGGTCTGGTTGTGAGACGGACCAGGCTGAGGCAGTATGGCACTGCTCTGTGGTGTCTTCTTGCTCGACTTCACTTCTGGCTCGTCGTCCGACAGCTCCAATTCGTCGATGGCCCACTCGGAGGGTTCCTCCGTCTCTCCCGTCTCTTCTTCTTCCACTGGGAGAGTGAGCGTCTACAACGATGTAGACGGACGTCACCTTCGCTCCTCTTGGCGGGCTTCTTTGCGGTCTCGTCGTCGGAATTTTCGATTTCGTCGCCCCAGCCAGAGGCCTCACCGAGATCGTCTGCGGTCAAGTTTGATTTCTTTACGACGTCCCTGTGACCCGTCTCCTCTTGTCTGTCGCCGTCAATCTACATCGTTGTAGACGGATGTCACCTGGTCTCCGTGGAGTCGAAGTAACCCTTCGTGACGTTGAGCAGGGGCCAGTTGCTCTCGTGACCTCTCGTCAGGGGGAGAGGAGGGAACAGCAGTCCAGTCTGCTTCACTGTCTTCGATTCAATTCGTGTCCACACACGTAGATCTGTCGATCTACCAGATGACACATAGATGAGATCTTTATGACTCACATGTGGGAATCTGAAGATCTGGGTGGGTGGTGTTCAACTTGGCAGAGATAGAATCGATCGAGTCTTGTACATCGTGCACCGTGGCACTGGCCAAGGCCAAGGGCAATTGTCCGACCTGTGACGTCATCAGCTTCCAACGGATGGGTGATGAGCACCTCCTCCAAGATTCTGATCCTCTCCCTGACATCTCCCAGGTAGAGAGAGTTGTGGAATCGACTCATGACATCGTTGCGGATCTCGGCGTGTTTTGCCATCTTCTTCAGCTTCTCCATGTTACCCGTGATGAGGTACAGGAACGACAGTTTGTCGTAGTTCTTTGTCCTCTGGTAAGCCATCTCCACGATCTGATAGACGTCAGCGATTCGAACGTGAGGTCATCGTGATGAGATCATGATGGTGATGATGAGATCATGGAGATGAGGAGAGCTCATCACCTGGTGGTTACCCTGACGTAGGGCTTCAGTTCCGAGACGGTTCCAGCTGTCTTCGTTGTTGATGATCTTGGCTGATTCTAACGCAATCTCAATGTTTCCTGATTCCAAGGCTAAATTGAACCTCGTCGCCTCATCCTTGACAAAGTACAGGGCGACCTGATCCGTGAGCGAGAGAAGAAAACAATAAATCACCTCGGGGAATCCCTTGCGTTGTAGATAAGAGATGATGGCCTGTCCGATCAAGTTGTACTCCTTGACCATCCGGAGAACAGCAGAGTATTGTCTCTGGATGAGAGCGTACTTGAATACGTACTCGGTGGTATCGATCGAGATAACTCTAAGCTTGCACTCTCTGTCCAACAGGTACACCTACACCCGTCATCATCATGATCATCACCATCATCATCATCACCCTCTCGTTCTTGATCGAGTGAATGTACATGGGCGAATCGAGCGTACGGATGATTCCGTTATCCCTACCCCCATCAATCTACAACCCTCCATTTCTCTCACCCGTTCGGCAGGCAGTACTTGATGTGCGTCGACGTCGAGTATATAAAGACTCCCGAATCGTCCCACGCTCCCGACTTGATTCTGACGCTCTCGTGGATGGAACACAGTTGCTCCAGATTGCGCGTGGCAATGATGAGAGTGTCCTCCGAAATCATCGCAACTTGTGGGTTCTTACCGGTCGACCAGTGGACGTACTTCACTTCGGGTGTTGTCATGTCACCCAGAGACCTCTTCGCTTGGATGTCGTAGAGGATAACCTGACGGGTGAGTCGATCTACAACGTTGTAGAGGTCACCTTCTCGTCACCCTGCAGGAGGATGAGTCCGTTGGGAGCGGAGAAAATTCGGTCGATATTTCCACCGGGGGTGATCCTCTTCACTTCTTCATTCATGAAATCGCGGATGCTGATCTACAACGCGTCGGTCCACGTGATGAGGTCACGTGACGTCACCTGGTGGGTCTTGTCTAATACGGCGAATCTCTTCATACCGAGGAAAGCAACTGAAGTTCCCATTCCCTTCTTTGGCTCGTAGTTCTCTGCCTTCTCCTTGGGTAACATGTACAGCTCGTAGATACCTCCATCTACATCCTGCCAAGTGTCAGTGATCAAGTCACGGTGATGATGTGATGATGTAATGATGTGATCATGTGATGGTGACTGACCGATGTCAATATGATGGCGTTGTTCTCTGGGCTGTATACGAGTGACTTGGTTCTAGCGTGGAGACCAGATCTGGCCTTGATGCTGAAGCGCGGGAACTCCTTGTTGCTGTTGTAGTTGAACTCTTGGACCAATCTGTCCTTGACGTAGAACATGTTCTCTCCCTGATGGGAGGCGAAGGCAGGTCTTTCTCTCTCCAATTTGAACACCAACATACCTATAAAGGGTGAATCATGAGGAAATGAGATGCAGGATGGATGATTACCTGAATCATGTCCAGCGGCGAAAAAGTTGTTCTCTGGGTGAGCGGCCAGGATCCAGAAACGATCGTGTTCTCTTCTGAACGTCTGGATGCCACTTCTCTTGTTGGTGTCCCACACTCGCACCGTCTTATCTTCTGAATCGGACAAGATGAGATCTTGTTTGGGGTGAAAGAGGACACAGGAGACGTTGTTGAAGTGTCCTCTGAAAGAATCGACCTCCCAGGCTCGGCTCTCTGATGGATGTCAGATGCAGATTGGGTTGGGACATCACCATTCATTCTCCACAGCTTGATCTGGCGATCATCAGCTCCCGATACGATGAGGGGGGCTGTCTTGTGGAAGGCGACCCAGTTGACTCCTCTCTCGTGTCCTTCGAGAACATACTTGACCAATGCATCGGCGTTACCGAAGAGGTCGTTCTGTGCCAATCGATTGTCTTCGTAACTGTTAGAGCTGGTTCCAGGTCCGCTGACATTCTTCTTTCTCAATCCTACATTTCCAATCAATGGGTTGCAATGGGCGATGCATTTGACTCACCAGAGATATCCCAAACACGAACAGTCTGATCTAAAGAGGCCGAGACAACTAAGTCGTCTGTGGGATGGAATGCAGCGCACATAACGTAGTGGTTGTGTCCAGTGAGAACGGCCACACAAGTCTTTGATTGCCAATTCCAGATACGGATAGTCTGATCATCAGATGACGATAGAATCCAAGGATGTTCCAGATGGAATTGAACCGTTCTGATGTAATCCAAATGACCTAACAGGGGATAGAGGCACCGCCTCTGCTTGTAGTTCCACACCTTGATCTTGTAGTCATCTCCTCCCGAGACGAACAATGGCTGTGTGGAATGGAAGTCGAGACCTCTGACTGGTCCGTCATGCTCTTCAAACTTATCCACAAGGGTGCGGATGCGGTAGTCATACAGTTGAATGACTCCATTATGAAGCGAGGCCAGAACCCAAGGGCGGGTGGGGTGAAAGCTGAGGCCTTTCACCCTATTGCTCTTTGTCTCTAATTTAATGAGCATCTTCTTCGTATGGCCGAGATGCGATGTGAAAAACTCTCCAGCCACGTCGTTTTTTTCGACGTTGAAACCATCTACAAACAATTTTATTCCATTTTATTCTTCCTTCACCCTCTCAACTGATAACAGAGACACCCCTTCTATACAAAAATTTATTGTGAATGTGGAGATCCTGTCGGACTCGTAACTGTCGAGTTCACGACTGGCTCTACCATCATCACTGCGTCTGTACATCTTCGAGGACTGGGCCTCAACTCTTTCTCTCCCTCTCTACTGTATCCCACTCTCAGTATCACTTGTGGCAGTCCGACCACGTGATTGAACACAGTAGCACTTCCCAAAATTTCTTGCAGCTGACTTCTCAGCTGTGGTAGCTCTAACGCTTGGTTATGCTGCGACACCGACAGGCCGTACATGGTGCAGGACAGCAGTGCCTTCACGAGAGACTGTCCCACAATGATCCACTCTCTATCGGAATCTACTCTCGTACCCAGCACCGCCAGTACCTGTGAGAATGTTGGCACGTTGGAGACACAGTGTCGTAAATGAAACTCACGGGTGCCGTGCGGGTCTGGAGGTGCTTCTTCTCTGCTGCGTTCTTGGCCCAATTGTTTGAGCGCTGGTAATTGCCCATCCAGTAGTTGATGCTCGATATACCGACGGAACCACAGGGCAGGCCGTCCATCGTGCTGCTGTTGTAGTTGGGTCGAATCCACTTGAACAGCTCCTCTCGGTAGGGTTGGTATTCGACTTGTTTCCTCATGCTCTCTGCCGTGAGATCGGCCACGCGAGTCTTCTGAGAGCTTCCTTTGATCCAGTGCAGCCAGACACCGGGTTCCTCTTCGACAGATGTTCTAATCATGGTCAACGGTGGTTCGCATGATGATTCGACTCACTTGATGGATGTCAGAAAGTCTTCTGGAACTGGCTTGTCTGCGTAAGCCTCGTTGTTAGACCTCCTGTGTGTGATGGCGTTGAACATCTTCTCCTCTTCCATCGGTCTTCTCAGGGATGAAGATCCGAAAGAGTTGTGTTGGGGGTGTATGCTGAGTCGAAGACGTGCCACGACATTCGATTCGGAGTCAGGTAACAGCTCGTAGCTGTAGAAGAATCCAAAGTGGGTGGCGGCAAGTCTGAATGTGGATTAGAAGATGAAGTGTCACGTGCATTCACCTCAGTTGGTAGAAGGCGGCTCCACAAGCGATCAAAAGTTGTCTATCGTGAGGGTCTACGACTGGAAGAGAGCGTGAGGCGTCAGAGAGGAGGTCTATGATGTTCTGCCTCTCGTCGATACGGAACATCCATGGCTGGGAATTATACGTGGAAGGCGCCAATTGTGCGTATCTCACTAAGAAGGAGAGCTGCTCGTGTCTGCTCCCCTCGTGTGGAAAATCTGATTCGGAAATCTGTGATGACGATTGATCAGTGCCAGTTGAAGCAACACAGACACACACCTTCCAAGGCTCACACCTCGTGACTCTCGTCGGGCTGGTCACGTTGTGTCTCTCAGGTGACCTCGGCGGTGATACTGCATTGGCGTCGACAGGGACCGGTGCACTGTCCCCCAGAGCTCTCCTCTTTGGTGAGTGATAACACTCCTTCTCTTCTATCGATGTACGTGTTAACATTGCAGGGTTTATTGGACTTAGAACGTCCTGCCTGAGTTGCTTCTATCTCACACGGTAGGAGTTATAGAAATCTCAAAGAAATTGATGTTGCGGCCCGGGCCCGTTCAATCCAAACCGCGGGTTTTGTAAATTCACCCACACGCTTTTCCAAACCTTGGAATCTCGCAATTGTCGACTACCCAAGATGAACGCTGTGTCGACCACTGGAAACGACACAGGCGGGTCAGAAGTTCCGACCGCATGCCCCTCCCATCAAAATTCTAATCACAACCTGAAGAACGTAAAGATGCTCGTGCTCGATATTTTCATTGATGATGTTATCTAGCAGTTTGAACCGTTTGCGTCTGTACAGACGGTGGATTTCTCAAAGAACCACACGAAACATTGAAGTGGAATCAAACGAAGAACCGTAAGAGGTATTGCCGGTTGTGACTGTACCACGAGCCGTTGTTCCTGGCCGACTCTTGGGCAGATCTTCACAAGGTCAGACCGTGTGTGTTCCTCTCTTTCACCTCGCGATGTGAAGGGAGGCACCCAACAGGGTAGAAGTGTCCACCACCTGCTCCGCTTCCCTCACAAACTCCGCCTTTTCTTCTTCTCGCAAGGTGGCCGATTCAGTAGACAGCCATACCGCAAAGAGAGCAGTGTTGACACCTCTACGCAGAAGTTCCACGCCGGCCCTCCACATCATGTTTCTCTGCCTTGAGTTAAGGGAGATGACGTGAGAAGTGAGGAGGTCCTCCATCCATTCGGGGTGTGAATGCATTGGGTTCGATTGTGCCTTCACGACCATCTGTAGGTTCATTTCCATCGACTCGTAGTCTCTCGCTTGGAATAGGGCCTGTGAGGAGATTAAAATCGAATAAAATGACGTTTACAAGGTGAAAACAGAGGGAAGTTCACCTGAAAGCACAACTTCTTCACGTTGTCCTGTCGATGCGTGCGGAATAAGTAGCTGACCGTATCGTATGCATCCCGCCCACCGTGTGCCACACCTGATCACGTGAGTCGAGCGTGAATTCTTCGACAATTGAATGAAATTTCACCTGTGTGAAGAATTGCGCCCGCGGCGTGATCGGAGAGTCCGAGCATGGAATCTCCGATGGAGAGAGATTCCGTCACGTTCTCGAACAGGGGCATCACTTCATCTACAACGCTCTCGGGGAGGGCCCTCGCTGCACTGAGGAAGATGATGATCCGACTGAAGCTCGTGTGAATCCAAGAGAGAATCGTTGTAGATATCACCTCCTCAGTTCTGCCCACAGGGTCTCATTGTCCGGGTCCACGTTGTACTCCGTCAGGTCGGCCGATGCGTTCGGCCTCCTCTGTTCCTTCCACAGGCCCACTCCACGCAGTGCACTTGTGTACAGACGCTGTAAATAGATTCTGAAGGAAGGCAAGTGATCGGGATGAATCTGAAGCATGAGATCGCACAACTGCGTCGCGTTATCATACATCCCATCGTGTGACACTGAAGTGAATGTTGAATGAAAAGAGACTCACTCGCTTGGTGCTCATCTCCCATATGACAGGGTGGCACCTTGGAACTTGATTGTTCCAAGGTAGGTCTGCAGAGATTTCATCGAGAAATCGTAAGAGTACATCGATGGTAGGGTAACGCGTCACGTGATTCGAATGGTTCGATTCGGCGGCTGTTCTCTGTCCGATCAATGTCCACATCTGCTGGAGTGTTATTCATCACTACCTTACGTAATCATACGTACATCCGCTAGCACTCCTTGCAACTCCTGCAGGCTGAGACGATCCTGTTGACCTGCCCTCAACAGTCTCCTCAATAGATTGTGATCATAACAAGTTCTAAAGAACCCTAAAGCCTTCAGAGACAATAAAATAGAATAAATCACCGGTGTGTCCGGTGTTGATGGTGATGTGATGATCGTCTGAGAGGATTCCCTTCCATTGTAGAGAGGTGTCAAACTGATTCATGAGAAGATTCTTTGGAGTGACCTGTCGACAAGCACAGTGAGCCAACCGGATCGGCAGGTTGTAGTCCGTGTTCGTGTGTTCTCGATTCAATTCTGATTTGTTGGTCATCCTGCTCGTTTTGACCACGGTGGCGTTCAATCGATCTCTGAAGCATAATTCTTGTCCTTCTCCGTGTCAATCGCGATATCATACGTATGACTCACGTATATTGAGTTGAAATTCCGTCGAGTTTTCACTCAAATCTACAACGAGTACGGGATGTCCGCTGAATTTCATCCAACAGTTCATGATGGACGAGACGTCGACACTCGATGCCTTTTTTGGTGAGAAATGTGTCGACAAAAACGAGATTTCACCTCTGACAAAGCTTGGTACAAATCCTCCGTGCCGGCACAGGAGTATGAGAACTTTCTCAGAAAAATCCTGATGGCCGACCAGAAAGCCCCCATGCCGATGTAATTCGACACCATCCGCAGAACACACGCACCCTTCCCGTAACTACCCCGTTCATTACGCATCACACGGCGTGTCTCACCTCATCAGGTCGAATATCTCCGAGATTTCCTTTGGATCTCCCACTTCAGATTCGACCGGGTGGGTGTTGGCGGACTCGTCGTATTCCATGGTCAATTTGAAGATGTCTCTCATGAAATAAGACCAGTACCTCCAGCTGAAAAATGTCGACTTCAGAGTCGAATCCTTCTGTCGACGTTCACCTGGGGAAGAGGTGTTCGATGGCTACGTATTCTAGGTATCTGGCGAAACCCTCTTTGAGCCAGAGATCTTTCCACCAAGGCATCGTGACTAGATTTCCAAACCACTGATGAACCACCTGACTGATGATCAGACATCACCATCTCATCATCTCATCATCACCTCGTGACAGACCAATCGAGCGATTCGTTGAATCTTCGAGAACGGAGTGGAAGCGTCGATGAGCATGTACATCGAATGTAGACAGATGATCCCCCAGTTTTCAGAACCGAGGACGGGTAATTGATCGACTGAGACGATGTCTAGTTTCTTGAGAGGATTGTTCAATCTGAACTGTCGAGTGAAATAGTCCCAGGCGAAGAGCGTCATCTTCAGAACAAACTGTGCCTAACACGGGTGAATTTAAAGTATTTTAAAGTTTCTTCACTTCGGATATCCGGGAGGGTGGGGCGTAGACGCTGATGGGTATGGTCTGTGTTTGTCCTGGAATTTCCACACCGTTCTCGTACACGGGTACGGATGCTGATGAGGTCATGTGATTCAACTTATCTACAGTGAAGGCCAACATGTACGTGGACATGAGGCACGTGGGCTGTAATCCGTCATTCGTCTCATCACGATCAGCTCCACATGATGCACATCGTGGACACGATCGATCATCGTGTTCCATCATGGACGTCACGAGATCTCACCTCAAATTCGATTCGCTTCCGTCTACCTCTAGATCGATAGATCGGTATCGTATGGGTTCCTATCTTCTTCTTATCCTCCAGACACTGTATGTTGTTGTTCGGCTCCGCCTGACTGACTCTCTCAGCAGGTGTGTTGGAGATACAATCGTAGTCCTCGTCGATGTATACGACCAGCTATGGAGGTCAGTGTCGATGTTCATATGTATCTTCCTTCACTCTGAATATGGCCTTGGCAGTAGGTTGGTCCCAACAGGGAAGGACTTGTCTCGCGTTACATGGCTCGCACTGCGAGGCGTCACGGAGGACGAGAGATGATGGAGATGATGGAGGTGGATGTCACCTGCGTGTGGAGAGAGTGTGTTCCTTCTCTTCTCCTCGTGAAGATTCCTGATGGGTTCAGCGGGATGAGATGAAGATGGATCAACTCACCATTTCGATCACCGGTGGTGTCTATAGAGGACGAGTAGATGATGGTCAAGATCCCCGTGCCAACGGGCAGAGGTTGTTCGAATTCAAATTCTAACGTTTCGTAATGGTTGTCAACGTGATGGGAGGAACATTCGTGTGTGATCTGATCCCTGTCAAAGGTGATGGAGTGTCAAGACTCACAGTTCCATTGAAAAAGACTTGATAGACAGTGATACGGAGTCCGTGGAGTTTTATGATGTTCGTCGGTTGTTGTATCTTTTACAATCAGAAACGAAAATCACTGCTGAAGGTGTACAATGACTCTTTGATGATCGAGAGTTGACGAGGTGGAATGATCTATAACACACCTGGATGTGGATGTCCGCCCGACTCAAGATGGAAGAGTATTCAATCCATGGTTCGATGTATAAATCGTAACGTAGAGGAGAGACTACGTCTGTGCTATGGACCCAACGCAACTCATGTGGGGTCATCTGAGAGGAATCAGAGACAGTGATCGTCTATATATATATAGAGAAATCATATAGATGTCATAGACGAGTGATCGATGCTGTACCGTGCCATGGCTCATCTCTGCGTAGAAAAAACGATGACGATGAGATCACACTACAACTTCCCGAACCACATCACCATGTCCTCTGTAGAGGACACTGCCTTATGTTACCTCGTACTCCAGTACCTTCGCGAACAAGGATATGAATGTGCCGCACACGAGTGAGCTTGCGTCTATTCCAATGCATGTGATAGAGATCGATCAGGATGGAGAAAGCTTGGGGAAGATACTTCGACATAGAACATCTGCACACTCGGATTCGAAAGGGAGATTGGAGAGAGGTGATATCATATCTCAAGCCATTCGTCCGCTGGCGAGAGGGACCAGAAGATAGAAAGGTTTGTTTTGAAGTGGGGAGGCAACGATTTCTGGAAGCAGCATCTAGGTAATACATCAGCTATGTGATCATCCACCTGAAGAAATGAAAGAGGAGATAAGAAGGAAGCGTGCCTAGTCTTATTAACGGACCTACAAGAACTCAGAAATACGAACATCAAGTGAGTGGACGGTACATGATGAACAACCGTCTGATTACTTCACCTAGATTCTACCAAGATTTTTATCAGGTGCGTTGTGCGAAACCATTCATCCACTAATGTATAGCAGGCATCACAATTGGAAGACATCAGGTGCCATCTTTAGACGGCTTCATCTTTCGTTATCTATTCGTTATCTAACATAAAAGAAGAGATTATGCCATGTCAAAGAACTATCCCGGCCACAATCAGGCGAGAGAGAGTCTCATCGCCAGCATCACTCCCTCCTTACAATGTGATCGCACCACATCAGTTATCCCTCCATCATCTCACGTACTCTAGCCATCTTGGGAGATAAGATTGTATTCCCTTCCATATCACAATCTGGCCTTCACGTTCTGATGAAAAAGTGACATCCATCGTTTAATCGCGACACACATCATCATGCATGCATCATCATCATCCACTAACAACGAAACAGAAAGAGTGGTCGAACCCTCGACATCGACACGGAAGAAGACGTAGACGACGTCAACTACATCGACACCGCCCTCCTCTTCATGATCATGGACTTTCTCAAGTCCATAGGATTCGACCAGTCCCTCCATCGGTGCGTTCTCCTTCCCTTCTCTTCTCACTCAACTGCAGATTAGAGTCTGAATCTGGAATTTATTTCGATTCAGAGTATGTGAGGGAAAACCTCGAGCTGGGTGAGTGGGACAAGGTCATGACCTACGTTCGCTCCTTCATCGAATGGAACGCTTCGAAAGACGGAGACTTTATCCTCTTCGAATTGGGCAGACAGAGATTAATCGAAGCCTTTGTCAGGTGAGACCATCTTCCACCGAAGCTCTTTACGAGTCGATGTCGATGGTTACGATTGGAGTTGATGGAGAACAGGAACGACAGGAGAGAAGCTTCGAGGATATTGATGCAAGACCTATCTGGCCTGCAGACGAGCTCCGAGAAACATTACGTAGAACTCACACGAGTCATTCAATTGGACAACTTGAGGTACAATTGTGAAGGGATTGAGCTCACACTTGCAGTTTATGGAGCCCGTTGAGAGGTTACACGAGTCACGAGCAGGTCAGAGGAGATGTATATAGAAGGATGGAGGGGACCCTGAAGAGTGTGTGGTGTCTACATTCTCATCTCCTGACGATGAAACAGAGGCACTGGGAGCGAAGACTGAGCGAGTCGAAATCGCACCCAACGCGTTACGGTTGATCGT
Source organism: Planoprotostelium fungivorum (assembly GCA_003024175.1). NCBI lineage: Eukaryota > Evosea > Variosea > Cavosteliida > Cavosteliaceae > Planoprotostelium > Planoprotostelium fungivorum. Next base: position 221,895 of record MDYQ01000599.1, on the reverse strand, counting down.
GCGCGGCTGAATGGATGGAAACTGCGTGATAAAAGAGGAAAAAGACGTCTACAATTGTGTGGTCTATTACAACTTTGCGATGAGAGAGTGCGTCGCCTTGAGCAGGCGATGCGCATCACCGACCATCTCATCGACGATCTGCTTGGCGGGTTGAACGTCCTCGATGACCGCAGCGACACTTCCCATCAACCAACCCCTTCTTCCCTTCAGTCTCTCATCACCACCATCATCATCACCTCTTGTGGAGCTCGACCGCCTCGTGAAGGGGAACCGGGACGATTCCCTTGGCAGTGGAGTCTTTGATCTCGTCCTGCTTGTTGTTCTCCCAGTCTAAGACGAAGGGTGTGGCTCTGACACGGAGAGGTCTACCGGTGTAGATGAGGGTCCTGACGGTGCCGTCGTAGTCTGCTTCGAGGACGGCCTTCTGATGGGCGGGAGGGGCTCCGGCCTCTTTGGCGCAGACGAAGCGGGTACCGACCCAGACGGCCGAAGCGCCGACGGCGAGAGCGGAGGCGAGGCCTTGGCCGTTGTAGATGCCACCGGCAGCCACCACCTAAGGAGGTGAGATGAGATGACGAGAGCATGAGAAGATGGCAGCATGAGAAGGTGAGAAGATGGAGGGCAGGTCACCTCGACGGGCTTTCCAGTGAGGGGACTCTTCTTACCTCGGCACAACTCGACGACCTTAGGGATCAAGATGGAAGTGGGGACGTTACCGGTGTGACCTGTGATGGAGATGAGAAGGGACTGGAAGGGGATGATCACCTCCTCCCTCGCTTCCCTGAGCGCAGATGATGTCGCAGCCGGCATCGAGGGCCTTCTGGACGTGCTTGGGGTGACCGATCATGTTCATAACGGGAATGCCAGCTGCGTGCAGTTTATCAACAACCTGGTGAAGATCAGTTGGAGTAGAGAACAAATAGATGTTACATCTTTGGGTGGTACACCGACGGCACTGACAAACAGTTTAGCCCCTGATTTGATGATGACATCAATCAGCTCTGGAAGTTGTCCTTGGGTGTAATCCTACCGTTCTATCAGTCTTGAAGAGGATTGTGGACGTACCTTGTTGGTCTTTCTTGCATTTCCTCCCACTTGAGGTAAGAGAAGATCAACTCCAAAGGGGGCATTCTTATTCTTCAGAGACTTCTTTAAGTGGTCGATCTGAACTTGCAGCTACGCAATGGTCAATCTTCTATCGGCTGGATGTTTTATGAACGTTGACTCACAAATTTAGGAGTGTATCCAACACCTCCAATGACACCTAAGCCACCCGCATCACTGACGGCAGCGGCTAGCTCTGGGCCAGCAGCGACGTTCATGCCAGCCAACATGACTGGGTGTTTGATTCCAAACAGTTCTGTGAGGGGTGTCTTAATCAGTTGTTGGTCCGCCATGTCTGCTGTGCGCCTGTCTGTTGTTGGCTGTTGGAAATTGTAACGGGTGCCTGCAATGTTCCATTCTTCCGATTTATCCGCGGTCTCAATTCCATTCCCGATGAGGGCAACACACCCATCGTCACGACCTGAACAAAGCTACAACAAGAGACGGTCCTGACAAGGCTTATATAACGGACAGCAACAGGATCTGTGTATCTACGAGTAGTGTGTTGATGAAGATTTGCCTCTAATTTGTCAAGAGCTGGGGATTCGAGATGACCATATAGCTTACTCAAATGATTGTGATGATCTACGTCATGCGACAAATAGAGGTCTAATCGAATTCAACTTCGAGTATGTCCAATTCAAACGTTTATTGTGTGAGATATATGAGGGTCGAAATTAGTAGACATGGACAATGTCATAAAATAGTGTCCAAAAGAGGATATATGTCTGTTTTTCACATCAGATCATGTCCTCAGTGTCGTGAGAATGATCTCCATTACTCACCAGTGCACCAGCAGTAAGTCCATTCCAAAAGATGGATAGTTGTGAAATTGGAAAGTAGTTATCTGTCTTTGACCCTGTTTTCAGCACCGTGAGGGCTGACAGGAGGATGTACGATAAGAGGTAGAAGATGCCACCATTGATACTCTGTAAACCAAGTATCCCTGCAGCAATGCCCGATGCAATCGCTCCACAGATGCGCCTGAGGAGATCAGGCAATGAATTATCTCTCGATGCCTCACAGAAAATAGAGGACGCTGTTGTTGTGTGACAATTTATCGGGAGCGAACGTGTGCTCTTGATTGTCCGTCTCCTGTGGTGGCGCTTGCATGTTTTCGGAGATGTGATTTCATCAAAGATCACATCTGTCACACATCGCATCACAACGAATTCAGGCGAGTGCAGAGAAATGTTTTCATCGAATTGCATCGTTCAGTCTGGTTCTTTGGGCGTGATACTTCGACGGCATCGACCAGCAGCCAAACCATCATTAGTGTTGATGTGTATAAATGAGAATGATGATGGATTATATATGGTGAAGAGTGATAGCAGATCGTTTACAATTCAACTTGTCGTACAATGAGATACAACTTGTATGTTTCACTACAACCTTTGATTCTTTGTGTGAAGCATTTCAGATAGGGAAGCCCAGAAGAGAAGAAAGAGAAAAAAGAACAGTAGAGGCTGTACCTAGGACGTCTGGCAATGCCCATCACCGTTGATTGACAGAAATCGTGCAAAAGCTAGACTGTATACAATGAAAGAGAATTTGTTGAGAAGTACCTTGATCAGCAAAACGCGCTGATTCCAATGGTATGTCACACAGGTCACAAAAACGTTGCCCAAGATGAGCAAAGTGTGGATTACTGTCACGTACGCTAAAAAAATAGCGTACATTGGCACTTTTCTCTGTTACGAACGTCCGGACGAAAAAATGGAATACACCAGCGTGTAGCCCAGGTGATTCCCTACCTGGAAAAAGTGTCATCAATGACCTGGTACCCTCCTTAAGATGTGATTTCTTCCCCCCCCCCCCCCGCAGGGGCATATTTTCCAGCAATCTGCCCCTGCACAGCATGATTTGCACTTATACATCGTAGTCCGACCATTTCATCTATATGTTGCTGCCAAACTTGCTGGCTACAGCCTGTTGTGTTTTCCTGCTCTCTTTCTCCTATCTTTATTGAATTATTTCTCTGTAGATTAACAGTGCGTTGATATAGAGCATGTTCTCATCAGTTGTTGACTGACTCTGTAGCATTGAAATTTTACGAAAATCAGAAATGATTGTAGATCGCACGTCTCAATCAAATGCTTCTTGAACATACAATCTATTAAAGATCCCGTTCCCGTCCATTGGAAGTTCGTGGCGTTCTTTGACTTCGCAGAGACCAAGTTGGTGATGAGGAAGAAGAGGATTCTATTGCTCAAGATGGCCATATACTCGATCTTCTTCAACTCTCTACATCCCAATTCCAACTCTTTCCAGTTATTACAGTAACTCAACGAATGATAAGGCCCACTCGGGTGGCCAATAATGCGATAGACACCGAGGACGGCGACGGTGGCGAACTGCACGAGCATGATGATACCGAAAGCGATACCGTTCTTATATTTTCTGAATCTGTTCGAGGTGAGTTGATGTGAAGAAGATGTGGCCACACACTAGAATTCCTGTCAGAGCGAATGATCGCATCTTCCATCCTATGTTTTGTCGCCTCACCTTCTCCGTTCGGTGCTGACATTACTCTTACCAAGAAATGCTCGATTGCTCTCTCTGCAGATGGAAATGCGTGCCAGACGTATATCCGATCGGATGCACGATCCCTTTTTTTCTAAATGAGGTAAAAGTAGAGCCATTTTGAGCGCGACGATGGAAGGCCACACATCAGGTTCTGCATCAACGTCGATCCAACAGGGACTGATTGTAACTCAGAAGCTACCTTCTCACCCAAAAGGAATCCTTCGACTGATGGAGTCATACGCGGATCGACCAAATTAGCAGGGAAGAAAGCTTTAGAGCCAGTTAAATCTCCTTCCTCTTCGCGTGGCAAAACAAACGACATCACTCCATCGAAGAAGATGAACAGCGTACCTTCTCTCAAGGACTCGATGGATCTCAGTGATTCAGATGAGGAGTTGATGACGTCGATCACCAACGAAGCCATACCCGAAGCAATGGTGAGATGGATGTCAACGCGATCATATCATGACTTGCATTAGAGCTTGGATGTGTTGGAGAACGAATTGGAGAGTTTAGAAAATGAACAAGACGAGAGGAGGAAAGAACTTGAATCTTACCTGTATCACCTCAGTGGTGCCGGTGAAGAGACACCCATAGTGAATTATCCCGGAAACTTCTCCGACCTGCTGGAGAAGGTGGAGGCAGATGGAGTGCGTAGATACTCGATGAATACGTACCGACGTAATTCAGATCGATGCACCGATATTTTGGGCCACCGAGATCATGTTGGAAGAGTCGACAGATCCCACGATGGACCCCCCCAGCTGGATGACTGGTGATCCGAAGATGATGGAGGCGCTACGTCAGATGAAGAAATTGGACCAACAACTGGCAAAGAAGACGATCGTGAGAGGATGAAGAGGAAGACGGTGATGACCAAGACAGGCTGCAAAGAAGATGAAGAAGGGAGATAATAAGGAAGAGACGTATAAATCAGGTGGGAAGACATGTGTTGTATGATTCATTGATGAAGACAGTGTTGGATAGTTTAGAGAAGGTGAGATTACAGTTACCGAGGGCGAGCTGATGTAGTAGGACGAAGAGATGATACCAATGATCAAACCGGAAGAGAAAGAGAGAGTAGATCAACTATTAGCTTCAGATAAGGTGAGGAATCATCAAATCTTCTTCTCTTGACGGAGTTGCAGAATGTCAACATTACCGTCGATGAGAACAGCAACATCATGGCAGAGATCGACAGGTGATCATCAGGTCACGTGCACATTTGCTCACATGATCGTCATCAGGAAATTAGCTTCTCTCATGTCTAAGACAGATCGAGATCGAGCGAGCCAAGAGGCAAAGATGGACAAAATGGCAGCTCGAAATCTTCCCAACACATCAAAGACAGAAGAGGACAGATTTACGGAAACCGAATACCAACCTTATCCCACGCTGAAAGAGGACATCTTATCCGAGATCAAAGAGAAATTAGACACTTTGAAAGGTGGAGAGGTGATGGTGATGCATGGTGCGACACATGATCTCATATCTGAATCAGATGGTCGCTACGGATGTGGAGATATACAAATTACTGTTACAATATGAGAGACAAATTGAGATGGAGGAAGAGATGTCGAGTGTCCCCGAAGTAGGGACGAAAGTCTTATTTCCACCCGTTCGCGTGCCTCATCCTCATTCAGCCGGCAGCCATCACAGCCCGTCGCATCATCACCACCACGATTCACCTCTATCCATCGATCCAACATTACGACAGAGCTTGAGTGAGCTGGGACAACCTCCACAACCCAAGTGAGCTCTTCGTCCATCACCGCATGATGATGATCTGATGTGTGAAGGTGCCTGTCGGAGAGGGAGAAGAAGCCAAGGTCGACTACACCCACTCTACCACAGATCAACAAGAGACCCAGTTCTTCACCAGGAACATGATGGACCTCCGCGATGGTGATGGACACGATCGATGAGAGTTGAATAGACGAACACGTTGCGAGCGTCTCTTTTATCAAAATCCAGCGTCAAACTCTGAAGTGTGGGCGGTCTGCATGGTGTTTCCTCTTCGGCTCATGGCAGCCTGCACTTTACTCGACTTTGTCTTCTCGCGATTCGCCGCCTTCGCCTTCCTACTCTGCTGACTCTACACCGACATCATCATCACCATCGTCACCATCACATCCTCACCGTCACATCTTTCGGTTGTTCTCTGAGTGCAAAGGACTTTGCCACGTGTCCCAAGTGTAAATTTTTCACGTGGAAGATGTGCTTCGCCTCCTTGGAGTGAGTCGAGTAAGCTCTCACAAAGGATGTGAATCCCCTCCTGGCCAGGCCTGCCAACTCCGGGTCATCCATGACCATCCTCTCGTAATAGAGTTGTAGATCGTGGGACACATCTTGTGATTCGATCTTCTTCTGCATGGGAAGTGTAGATCTGATCTCATTCGCATCGATACCCACCACTGCAATCTATCTTCATCGTCAATTCTCCTCTCTATACAATAACTCTCTCCTCCTACACTCACACAACATGGAGAAGAGAGATGAAGAGAGTCGATGGAAGAGGAACGGTATCTTCTTCACCTTGTGTCTCTTCAGCTGTTCGATGTACTGGATCTCGGAGGGTAAGAGGAACACGAGGGCATTACCGATCTTCCCCAATCGAGCCGTTCGACCGATTCTGTGGATGTACTCTGTCGTCTCACCGGGTGGATCGTACTGCACGATCCATTCTACACCGGGGAAATCCATACCACGTGCCGCTGCCCTCCGTTAACGAGTACAACATCACGATGCAGTGGACTCACCCACGTCCGAGCAGATCATGACACCCGATTTCGCCTCGTTGAATTCGACGTACACTTTCGTTCGGTCGACTTGTGGTAAGTTACCGTGGAGGCGGTGGATCTTGAGTGGAATCAAAGCTTGTGGTGCCTGACGTGGAATGAGGGAGAGTGGATCACGGTCGGGTCACCTCTTCGTTGTCTTCTTCCTTCTTCGATTTGACGAAGGGAAATCGTGATTGGGTCATGATGGCGTACAAGAAATCGACGGAATCCGTGTTGGAGAGAAAGAGGATCATCTTTGTGCTCTTCCTGTGAAATGTGAGACGAGAGGGGAGAGGTGGTTGAAATTCGAATTGACTCACTGTGATTTCCATCGAACGAACGAAACGAGAGTGGTGAGCCTGTCCTTGCATTCTACCGACACGTAGTACTGTTGCAACTGCTTTGGAGCTGCAAACTCTTCTTCCTTCTTCAATTCCTCTCCTCCTTCCTTCTTCTTCTCCTTCTTCTCCCTTTGTCGTTTAGCTCTTCTCGTTCTTTTGCTTCTCTCATTCTCACTTCTTCTCGGTCGAAATAAATTCGGGATCGCGCAGATTTTGACCTGCCAGTCTCTCGATGCCCTCCTTCAACGTGGCAGAGATGAGAATGCTCTGGAACCCGTGATCTCCCTTTCCACTCCTGATCATCAGTCAGACACATCATCTGATGCAGACTGTCACGTCTGACACGATGTCCTCACTTGACTCTCGATTGAGATTGTCTTCTGAAGATATCGACGATGGTGTTGACGTCGCGCTCGAAACCCATGTCCAACAGTCGATCGGCCTCGTCCAGTACGAGATACCTCAGGTTATCCACGCGTAGAGAGGAGGTGGTGTTGAGGTGATCCAAGAGTCTTCCTGGTGTAGCGACGAGAACGGTGATGCCTTTTCTGAGGCGGGCTTTCTCTGATGCCTTCTTCTCTCCACCTGTGGAGGATGAGATGTGATGGATGAGATGTGATGGAGAGAAGTGATGGATGAGATGTGATGGATGTGATGGCTCACCCATGACAGCTCCTGGGATGATGAACGGAGTGGAAGAAGTCAATTTAGTGAGGGTGGATAACACTTGAATGCAGAGCTCTCTCGTGGGAACGAGCACCTGATGGAATGAGGGGACGTTTCGATCGTGATGGAGATGAACTCACCACGGCGTATGTGCCCTGCTCCCTGAAGATCTTTTGGGTCAGAGAGAGTGTGTGGAGTTTGTGTAAGACGGGGATGAGGTAAGTCAGTGTCTTTCCACTACCCGTCTCTGCTTTGATCATGGCATCACGTTCGCTCTTTAACAGATAGCCGATACCCATTCTCTGAATACTAGTTGGATTACTCAATTGTAATTTTTCTGTTGATCATCTCAGTCGATTGAGATTGGTGATGGATGGCGATCACCTTTGATTGCATGATTGAGACGCTCGTTGAGTTTGAAATCTTCGAAAGAAGTGATGGCATCACCAAATACGCTTGGATCTCTCTTCGTATCATCATGTGTCGTTTCTTCCTCGATTTTCTTCAATGATTGTGTGCCAGGTAGAGGAGCTGTGGCGACTTTCTTTGCGATGAGTGCCTTCTGCTTCCTGGTTGTTTCTGGTTCCTTCCTCTTCCGATTGGGAAGGTCCTTCGGCAATACCGACACACCACCATCAGCTCGTGACTTCTTCTCGCTCGACACGTCTAAATTGAGTTGAAGCTCGCCATCATCACCTCCCATGGCTCTCGATCGATAAGATTGAATTCTACATTTCTTCTCTTCCAAACAACGAGCCATTCACCACATTTTCACAAAAGGCACGGGTAACAGACATGAGCGACAAGTCTAAGCGCGATCGTGAGTGGAAGGAGAAGAGATTGAACAGCGTCAAATTCTTCGACAAGAGGAAGAATGACAAGCCGGGTGGCGTGAAGAAGTTTTCGAAGAACGTACCGAAGAAAGAAGGAGAGAAGTTGACTTGGAAAGAGACGAGAGATTCACAGGTGAGACACCCACTTCGATGCATCATGCATCATCATCCTGATATCATCTCAGTTTTGTTATTTTTGCAGAAAACCGGGACACACCATCAAGAAATGTACAGAGAAGGGGAAGAACAAAGTGGGCATCTGTTTCCGCTGTGGATCATACGAACACAAACTCAGCGAATGTCAAGAGCCAAACAATGGTGAGATTTACCTTCCATCTCTGATCATTGACATCTCCACAGGTGTCTTGAAGTATGCCAACTGCTTCAATTGCAATGAGAAAGGACACATCACTGCACAATGCCCAACGAATAAGAATGGTATCTACCCCAAAGGAGGTGCGTCCATGCGTTCCTCTCGATCTTCTCTCATCCATGCATCCAGGTGGTTGTCGAGTCTGTGGAGAGAACACACATCTGATGAAGGACTGTCCTCTGAAACAGAAACGTGAGTTATCTTCTATCATCGTCTGAACATGCATCATGTGTCATGCGACAGAAGCTGACCATGCGAACAGAAGCCAGGGGAGAGAGGGTAGAGAAAGTCAAAGACTACGAGGAGAGAGAAGAAACATACGAAGGAGAGAAAGAGATGCTAAAGAAGAAGAAACCCGCCGTGGTCAACTTCAAATGAGCGATGGACTCACCGATGTGACGACGATCTCGTGCCCGATGGTGAACGATGATGCAACTTGCATCAGCATCATGAATACACGGAGCCATCGAACCTTGTCTTCTCTCCTGCTCTCTCACACGAAAATGAAATCACAAAACATATTCGATCTCATCTGACTTTCTATACAAAGAGACACGATGTTTCCTTCTTCGATGTTTATCGTTTACATTCTTCCGAGGCTAGCGGGCATGGCATTCTGAGACTGCATGTTTCCGTATCTCTGGTTCTGGAGCTGCTTCTCCAACAGTCCGTTCGTCCAGGCTCCGTTGTTCACGCTTCTCCACTCTCCGTTCTGGTTCAATCCATTGTTCATCAATCCACCGTTGAGTCCATTGTTCATCAGTCCACCGTTGTTCAACTGATTGATGCTGACGGGCTGGTCGACAAAGATGTTCCTCTGCATTCCACTGTTTCCGTACAGCTGTGGCTGGTTGTAGTTCGACTGGCCGAGACCGGTGGCAGACGCCATGCCCAATCCGGTGTTGTTGATGCCGGCCAGCTGTGCGGGGTTGCTCAGTCTCTGGTTGGAGAGGAATTGATCGTTGAAGGTCTGGCTCAGCCTGCGGTTCTGCTGGAGTTGAGCGGGTCCAGCCATGGCAAACTGGTTCTGCTGCTGGAGGAGCACGGGGTCGACGTAGGTGGCGCTGAGGCGGCGGTTCTGCTGCTGGAGGAGCAAGTTGTCGTTGTAGTTGCCGCTGAGGCGCTGGCCCTGCAGGCTGGACTGTCCGAGCAGCTGGTTCTGCTGCTGGAGGAGGAGGCTGTCGTTGTAGTTGCCGCTGAGGCGTTGACCCTGCAAGCCAGACTGGAACTGGTTGGGCAGGACGGTCGAGTTGTAGTTCTGGCTGAGCCTGCGAGAACCGAAGCTGCTCTGGCCGGCCTCGAAGGTTCCCAGCTCACGGACCTGAAATACGAATGAGTCGTCGATCTACAACGGTGTAGATGGATATCTCACCTCCACGATGGAGCGGGTGACGGTGGGGGCTTCGATGATCTTCTCGTAGATGGGCTGAGTGTTCTGGATGACGGTAGCCTGGATGATGTCTCTCTCTAAGACGGGCTGGATCTCCTCGATGACGGTCTTCTTGATGATCTCCTCCACAATGGGAGCGTGGACGATCTGAGATCGAGAGGTGGCTGCGACCTCGTGGCGGGGCAAGACGGTGTTGGGTAAGATGGCTGCTCCTCTCTCGATGACGGCCTCGCGAGTCTCGGCGGGAAGCTCTCTCCTGATACGGTGTTAGACACGAGAAGATGCAAAGATGGAAGAAGGAATGACGTACTGCTGGATGATGGTGGGCTGGATCTGAGTCTCGTGCAACATCTGGGTGACTTGCTTGACGTCGAGCTGCTCTCTCTCTCTGTAGATGATGGGCTGGATCTCCTCCTTCATCATGGGGTGGATTCTCTCCTGGATGACAACGTCCTTCTGGATGGTCTCGACGACGGTAGGCTCGGCTCTAACCAGAGAAGCTCTCTTCGTGGATTGAACGTAAGCTCCCTGATTCAAGATCATGTTGGAGTCGTACTCGCGGGAGAGTCTCTGTCTCTGGACGGTCTGGGCGGGCAGGACAGTCTGAGTGGTGGTGGTGACGGTGTTTTGCATCATGCCGGGGGCTCCTAAGGTGGACTGTCCGGCGAAGTCTTTGTAGTCGACCTTTCCGTCAAAGTTCTTGTCTAGGGGGTTGTGGGCGAGACCGGTGGAGGTGGTGTTGGTGTTGGACTTGAGATCGGCCATGTTGATTCTGCCGTCTCCGTTTCTGTCGAGGGGGTTTCTGTGAGCCATGGGCTGGTTGTTCATGCTCTGCTTGCCCTTCAAGTCGGCGAAGTTGACTTTGCCATCTCCATTACGATCGAGGAAGGAAGACATGTTGAATGAGTCTGTGGAGTGTTAATAATGTCGTAAGATGGTATATATATACCGTTCGTGGGTTGTGTGTTGGTGTGTGAGTTATGAAGAGCTGCAGACGCACAAATGGTGGTCACGTGACAATCCCAAATTTCTCGGTATTTCCTGTGACATTATCAAAGCGGGAGATCTGATGACCTCTATATCGATGAGACACGTCCCCCACCTCTCGATCTTCCCTCTGTGGCCTCTATATACCCCCATCGATCTCTCTTCGATTACATCATGTTGGCTCATCTTCGACGAAAATCCAAAGTATTTCGATATTGTCGCACAAAATTGACAATTTCAAGATCTATCAGATGGCACCAGCAGAAAGGAAGGGAAATCTATCTCTCTTTCCTGTGTAGGTGACACAAAAGAATATCCTCCACACATCCACCACCTCTTTAGACGATGAGCTCTTCCTTTATTCCGTCATCATCATCAGAAGGCCAACTTCCTCGGAGTTAAGAAGGCTGTGACGATGTCTTCGGTGACAGCAGCCCTTGCCTCTTGATGACGTTGCACCATGTCCACCAGCAGGTCGATCAGAATCTTCTTCACTTCTCCGGTCAACATCTTTCCACTCGCGTATTTCTATCAAGTCAAGGAGAAGTCGTAGATGATGCACATCGATAATGCATGTAATCACGATGATGATGTCTAAAGAGTGTGGATACGTCTCCAATGTCCTTGAGTTTCTCATCGTCCTCCAAGAAGAACGTGAGGTACCGATAGGGCACATCCACCTCCAGATTCGCTCCAAACTGTCTCTGCAGCTCGGCCGTATCTCTACCCCCCGAGAAGGCCTGGTTGATCTACAATGCGTCAGCTTCTCCCCCTCCCCCTCCCTCACCTTCGTCTTGATCTGTTCCCTCGTGTCCGTCAGAAACACGGCCGAATCGGTCGACGACGCGCTCATCTTTGTCTGGTATCCCTGCAGCGCTGGGAAGAATTTCGAATGAACGAGAGCGGGCTTGAGATAACCCAACCGAGGTGCGACATCTCTCGTCATTCTAAAGTATGGATCCTGATCGATGGCACAGGGGATGAGGCAGGGGATGTCCACACGGTCGCCGAAGATGTGAGGGAAGGAGTTGGAGAAGGAGGGGGCGGCCTGGATGGCGGGGAAAGAGTGCTTGCCGATGTTGTCGGAGCCGCCGAAACCGAAGATCCCACTGACTTGGTTGCCCGTGACGCACTTTTGGATGCGGAGAATGTTGGGGTACATGGTACTGGATGAGTCAGATGATGACATGATGAACGTGATGAGAGATCATGAGAGGGGATGATTGCGGATGAGATGGTGATGATGGTCAGATGAAGTGATGATGGTCAGATGAAGTGATGATGGTCAGATGAAGTGATGATGGTCAGATGAAGTGATGATGAGGCGTGATGGGGTGATTTGATCACGAGGGGTTTTTCACGGTGACAGAGTGGGCGATGGATGTGGACTCACCCAACGTATTCCAGATTGGAGAAGATGAAGGTCTTGTTGATGTCGAAACCGATGGCGATGATGTCCTTGGCATTCTCCCTCGTGTAACGCGCACAGTCCTCCAAGGTGATGTTCTTCCACAAAAATTTCTCATCGTCTGTCATCTGAATGACGAGGGGAACATTGAAGGCATCTTGAAGGTACCTATCGTCGAGTGAGGAGATGGGGATGAGAGGGCATCACTTTGTGAAGACAAATGGAACCAGATGACCGAAATGGAGGGCGTCACTGCTGGGTCCTCTTCCCGTGTATAGATAGAATGGCTTTCCTTGTTCCACCTTGTCCAACACTTCGTTGAGATCTCTGTCGCCCATGTGAATCACAGAGAACGATCCGAGATGAAACAGTGGATCGATGATTGGAGATCGAGGATCACCTGTGAGAGAAGAACAGTCCTCTTCTGATCCAGATGTGAGCAGGTTTTCCAGTGACTTTTTCAAAACGTGCAATGAGTGCATCGTCAATGGGCGTGCTACCGAAACGCTCGATCAGCTTGCCATAATCGACTATTCCAGTAACCTCCCAAGGATTGACGACGGATTGATCGGCAACATCTTGTGCTTGTTCAACAGAAACTGGCTCCTTGTTCTCCTCAGACATCACGGCTTCAAAAGAGAGAATGAAAATGGTCTGGTGATGATCATGTGGTGTTTGTAGATCCATTAAACGAAGGATTTCTCAGATTTTTACTACTTCGGATCAGTGGACGACACCACATCAGAGAAGCAACAAGATGGAGAAAGCAGGACAGAAGCGAAAGAAAGGTAGGTCTTCTTGTATCACGGTGTCAAGCTCTGCCTGATGAACTGTGTTGCATCACGATCCTGACAATCCTAAGCTCCTGTTAAATCAGAGAGAGAGCTCGAGAAAGCACGTGAGTATCAGACCTAATCGTAACATGTGTGATCTGATAATCATCTCAGCAGCACGTCCCGCCGAGATCAAGAATGTAGGCGTCAGGCAGAAGGTGTACCGCGAGATCAAAAAGTGAATCGAATCCATCTCATCCATTCTCATCTTCATCCAGACAGAAGAAGCTGGAAAAGAAACAGAAGAAGAAGGAGAGAAAGAAGAATGAGAACCTACCCGAGGGACAGGCACCTCCCAAGAAGATCCCCAACACGATCGAGAACATGCGAGCTGATGATGAGACCTTTGTCACGGGAGAAGATGAAGAGGTGCTGGAGGAAGTTGAGGTCGACGAGTTTTCAGACTATTACGTCGACAAGAAAGAACCCAAGATCCTCATCACAACGAACACTCTGCCAGAAGGGGTAAATGTGAAATCGTAGACTTGTCGTTGACATTCAGCAGCAAGCCACCGAGGTTGTCGAGACATTTTTGAATATCTTCCCCAATTCAGAATACAGACAGGTGAATCATCCACATTCTTAAAACCAATTCCATTTTCACATCATGCATCATCATCCCACGGATTGACATCATCACAGAGGAAGAACTACCCACTGAGAGATATCATCAAATTCTGCATCAATCGAGAGTACACCGACGTCATGATCGTCAACGAAGATCACGCCGAAGTCAGTGAGTCTCCCCTCCATCTACAACCCGCCAACCCCTTCAGACGGTGTCTTGGTCGTTCACTTGCCCCACGGCCCCACGACACACTTCAAACTCACTTCCTGGAAGAGTCCACACACCATACTGGGCGCCAACTCTCTTAAAATCGGAAATCCAGAGTTGATCTTAAACAATTTCAACACGAGATTGGGTCTCAGCGTGGGACGCATGCTGGGTGAGAGGAACGGCGCGTTGTAGATGACTGAAGGAGTAGGTGCGCTGTTTCCTCACACGCCAAACTTCACGAACCGAAGTGCTGTGACGTTCCACAACCAGAGAGATTTCATATTCTTCCGTTGTCACAGATACATAGGAGAAGAGGTGACATCATCATCGTCTCATCATCGATCACGTCCGTCCATCTGTGCTCACACACCAACAGAAGAAAGTCCAAGTAGAGGAAGAAGAGAAGGAGGGCGACCGTTACTTGAGAGGAGAAGAGTCTGACAGTGAAGAGGAGAATTTTACCCCCAGAGACAGAAGCGTCAAGAGGGAGCACGACAAACTGCCCGTGAAAGTCAGACTTCAGGAGCTGGGACCCAGGTTCACTCTCAAATTAAAATCGATACAAAAGGGAACCTTGGACTACAACGGAGAATATATTTGGATTGCAAAGGTGAGGACGAGAGATGATGACGATGCTGATGATGACGATGCTGATGAGTGGAACAGAAGGAAGCTGTGCAGGGAAGAAAGGTATTTTATCTGTAGGTAGAATAAATTGGCAATGTTGGGGGATATTGTGCATTTCTTGTGTGATCATCAAGATATGAATGATATTGTCAATCGAGTGGAGGAGTGAGTGGTTCTCCTTCTCTGCCAATATATTGACGATCGTGATTACAGACACGGAACATGACAGAAGAACAGGGATCACGAGTTGATGACTCTGTCTGAAGCATCTGTCGAGTTGGGGATGACGACGAAGGAATGCAGTGAGTAGATCATGGCTGAACAAAGGGTCTCTCCTTCCAGAATGATTTCATAGAGGTTCAGTTTATCTCACCGCTGCTGATCTTACCCTCCACGATCCGAAAATCATTCTCAGCTCAGTTTTGTCAACGATCAAATACCTCCCCCGGATCGTCCTCCAATCCTCCACGCAATGAAGCAGATTCCCTCTCATCCCTTCCCGATGTGTGCATTCTCTTCCCTCCAATCATCTGATCGACACACCACCCGTCACCTCTCGTCTCACCCTCCTCTGATGTCTCTATCTCTCTGTCTTCTGTGCGTCGTGTTCTCTTCGCTGCCCAAAGCTGCCGTGTGTGACGTCGTTAAGGTTTTACAGCCGAAAAGAAAAACACAACTCGACTCACGTAACAGGGTTCACACGCCATCCTCGCCAAGAGAAACCGCTTCATCCGCCCCTACCCCTAAAGGTAACATCCCATCTCTATCTGCTTCATCCTCTATATCCTCTCCTCTATTCAATCCAACTTTTTCACGGTTCGATTGTTTGCATGGAATGTATGTGTGGGAGATGATTTGATGCATGAGAGCGGAGGGAGAAACGAAAGAAGCGGAACTGATGAGGTGGAAAGGTCTTTATACATAATGGTCCGCACAAAGGTATTCGTTGGTAACCTCTCCTTCAAGACACGCGAGCCTGAGCTCTCTCAGCACTTTGAAAGTGTCGCCAAAGTGTGAGTGTCTCTTCGCGATCGGTCGGATCACATATCGAACCCATCGATGGATATCGATCCATCTCATTCGATTCTGCATGTTGATGTATCTACAGTGTTGGAGTCAACATCATTACCAGAGGACCCCGCTCCCTCGGCTACGGATTTGTAGAATTGGAAACCGAAGAGGATGCCAAGAAGGCCGTCGCCGCCATGGACAAGAAGGAGATCGACGGTCGTCCCATTAATGTAGACATCGCCAAGGCCCGCCCCGAGGGACAGGGAGAGACCAAGCCCGCCGGCACCGAAGGTGAGCCGAAGCACCTCTCCCCACCATCTCCCAAATGTCCATCTGATCCCACGATGCAGGTGCTGAGGGTTCTCCGAGGACCACACAGCCCCGCGCCCCCAGCAACAGACGCGGTGGCGCCACCAGAGGACGTGGAGGAGCCAAGGCAGCCAATGCCACTCCCGCCTCCCCCTCCACCGCTCCCGCCAGCGGTGATGCCAACGCCTCCCCCGCCCCCGAGGGAGCCAAGAGACCCCGCACCAGAAAGCCCCGCGCTCCCAAGAAGGAGGGCGAAGGAGCCACCGAGGGACAGACCCCCGAGGCCAAGCCTAAGAGAGAGAGAGCCCCTAGACCACCCAAGGCTGAATCTGCCCCCAAGGCCGAACGCCCCCCCAGAGACCCCCAGAACGACACCAGGTGATATCCTCCATCGATGTTCTATCAATAGAACTGACAGGAATAGAATTCCATCCGAGACCTCCCTCTTTGTTGCCAACCTCCCCTTCAGCCTGACGAACGAGTCCTTTGGAAAGATCTTGACCGACTCTGGCCTCAAGTACAAGAAGGCCCACGTTGTCGTCAAGAGAAACCAGAAGAGCAAGGGTTTCGGTTTCGTCGAGTTTGACAACCAAGAGGAGCAGAAGAAGGCCCTCGATGCCCTCACAGGCAAGAAGATCGAAGACAGAGAGCTCGCCCCCAAGGTTGCCCTCGTCTCTGACCCCAAGGCCCCCGCCGAGACGAAGGCTCAGTCTCCCGCCGTCGCCGCCTCGCCCGCCGCCGCCGCTGCCTCACCCGCCGTGGAGACCAAGACGGCTTAATTTCCACTTTAACACTGTGGTCACACTTGTTCAATGAAAGAATCTGAAATCGGCTCGATCTATTTTATATCCCATGAGAGATTGCGAGCGGTTGCATCATCATGCGAGATGAACAGCAAGAACAGTAATCGATCGAAATAAATAAGTTCATTTACAGAGTTCGTGTGGAGTGGTAGTGATCAGAAGGCCATGTCCTCCCATGTCAGATCTGAAGTAGAGTTCTCCTTCTTCTCCTTGAAGGATGATGTGAACATGTTGGACTCTTCGAGACACCGAATGAGGTGCCCCACGACCCTCTCGCTCTCCTCGGTGATGGCTTCGTTCAGTTGGGAGACTGGGTGCATGATGTCACTGAGGGTCAGCTCGTAGACGTCGTCCTTCTTCCCTTTCTTCTTGATCAGATGAGAGGCAGAGAGGAGTCCGGCGACGATGATCATCGTCAGCTGTGTTCCAATGAAAGCACTGTCGTATCGTCAGCGATGATGGTGGGGACATACGACACAAACCTCTCTGATGGGATGGACACTGACATCTCTCGAAGTACGAGACGTACGATGCAGGCCAAGATGAGGAGCTCCGACATCAGACACCTCTTCGAGTGAACGAGAATAGATATGGACATGACTGCTCTGTATGTTTCTGTTGGATTGTGATGGATGATGATGCGGCGATCTATTCCTCCTGACCACGGATCATCCAGAGAAACGGGAAAACCCGTCGGTTTGGGCGGAGGAATAGGACCTTCCCAATTTCCTCCCTCACGTGCAACGTTACGCACTATAGTGATTCAGATAGAAGTCAGACTTCTCTCCATAGAGGTCAGCTCTCTCTATTCCACATCAGCCATTCTCATAGGGGTGTTGGAGCTCATGAGACGAGATAAAGTGAGCGGCATAGTCGATGATTACTTTGGCTGTTTGTTCTTGCAACTCGATAAGCGAATATTCCTCAGCTGGGGCCTGAGGCCCTATCGGACCTTCGAGTCTGAGCGTATTGAATAGTCTCCAGCGGTTCAGTCTTCATCATGTTGCTGGGGTGACCGTCATAACGTCAAGAAAATATCACGTGCATAGGGATGGAAATACGCGTTAAGGGATAGGATGCGTGGGCCAGTTTTCACAGGTTCATAACACATATTCTTCAAGACAGCAACAGAGAAACAGCATGGGAGCAGCCAGTTCATCAGATAAGAAGGCATCACCCACTCTCGTGAGTCGCTGAGGCAGAAGCATGGAGCTGACAGTGGTAGATGTTGGTGGACAGTGTCAACACGAAGTCGAAAGGAAAGAAGAAGGCGAACATGTCACTGAAGGTGACTATCCATCTTATTCCACCTCGCTGATATTCTGGCAGGATCGATCTAAATCTGCAGAGAGTCAGACGCTGCCTCACGTGAAGACCTTACAAACCACTGTAGAGACCAGCAAGACTCGTTCCATCTCCGCTGGTGGCAAGGGTCTCGCTTCTTGGTCTGATGACAGTGTCAGGATGAGTGAGTCACTCTTCATCGCTTCCTTCGATCGACTTACCCCCTCTCAGAGAAATCTCCTTCGACTCAGAAGAGTGGCGTCACGGTACGTTTCCTCTTACATCCATATTTTTCACTGTCTAACGTATCACAGGGTCTGAACCGCGTAGCCTCTACCTCCAACCACGCTTACCAGAAGCCAGACATGATTGGAGTCAACCCTTATGCATCGACCGACATCGTCATGAAGAAGACAGCAGATCCCAACGTCATCGAGAGTGAAATACTCACCATCTCCCCATCGGATGAGTCAAAGCCAACCAGCCAGAGAGGCCAATACTCCGAAGTACTACCACAGCTCAACTCGTAAAACTTTCAGTGCGAAAGATCAACAACACATCAGTATCGACATCATGTAGATAAAGTAATTTATTCACTCTGCCTCTTCTTCTTCATGGATGATCCTCAGGCGATCCCGGTCGTTTTATGTACAATCAATTCAAGAGGAAATCAACGCTCATCCTCTCTTCTCCACGTTCCATTTGTCGTTTCAGATCCTTCTTGCATCTGATCATCATCAGGGACATTGTACAAATTGGAAGGCGGTTTTGTATGTCACGATCTGAATCATCACCTCGCTCGTCTGTTTTGGAACCAAGTCTGTATCTTTATCAGTTCGTTCGACACCTCTCATCGATCTCACCTTGACTCTTTGAAGTTCCATGTTCGTCTCCCTCGCCATCTCGATGTACTCTTTCAGAGTCGGATTTTGGTCGGCAAGATATCGCGATTCCAGGTACTCTCTCTGCTTTTGTGTGCTTCGGATCTGTCTCCCTCTATGGTATGGCTGACCAGACACGGCCTCGCGCATCTTCTCCACCACGCAGTGCGTCAAATTCATATTGGCGCACTCGGCTAGAGCACGACAGAGGTTATACCTCTTGTCTGGTCGAAGAGGTAGCATCTTTGATCACGAGCGAAGAATGAGGTCTCCGGCAGAGACAACCAAACAGAGTAAACGAATGACATAGAAAATGAGTAATTCTGTCAGCTGACAGAATGGATTGCCACGACAGACATGTGAAACACAAACAATAGACCTCTCCCCATCGTGCACACACAGACTCATTCTCACGGTGCTCGTAGTTTATTGAGAACTCAAGGGCACTCCACATTGGATCCTCACCATCTTGGTCGTTCTATCAGAGACTCCATCGTGCTCCAATCTCCTCTTTAGGGTGTACCTGGGGTTGTTTCGAAAGCTGACCATCGTCTCGATGGCCTCATCCTCTCTCAGCTCATCTTCATCTTCTGTCTGCGCGGTCTCTCTAAGGCTCAATATCCACAGGGCTCTCTCTCTTCCGCTTCCGTTCTGGAGGTCATCTTTGATGAAGATCTCAGCATGGTTCTTGTGTGACAGAACCGAGGTAATTCTTCGTTGTAATGAAACACCCTTCTGACCAAATATGAGTTGCATCAGCTGCTGAGTCGTAGCCTTTCCTCCCAGAGAGACGAGTGTTTGAACGATCTAGATTCACATATGATCAGCCATCGATCGATTGAATGGATGAAGCATTGAAGATCACCTTCACGGCCAGGGTGGATTCGAGTATGGTATGAGGTAGGATGTCCCATGGAATGATATCGTCCGAAGGAAAGCTCTTTGGAAGTTGTTCGCCTCGCTTGTTGCCGTTGCATGGTGTTGTGACGTGATCAGACGATCGAGAGGCTGAGACGGTGGCTTGAGAAAGCTTCTTCGAGGTTCGTCGTTGCATGGCCTCGTCCCTGTATAGAATGGCGTCGGTTGGCCCTGAATAATTTCTACAATGAATCGAAATTTGTGAAAGAATTTCGAAATTCTGAGGAAAGATGGGGAGACGGGTGAGATCAGATGATCTCGAAGAGACGTCGAGAATCAGATGAATTCAACGTAGATCATCGTCTTTCCTCTTTACGTCGCCACATCGATCTTGATCACATTTCGAAATCACATCTCGACACAGACTCCAATCACATCAGCCCTCCATCCATCTCATCCTCATAAACTCTTCTCATCATCGACACACGTATACATCGTCTCTTTATCTTATTGTTGCGTGGCCTGCGTCGTCTCGACTTGGGGTCCCGCCTGCAAGATCTCCTTCGACTTGATGTCAAATTTGGCAATGTTGTTCGAGAAGAGTCCGGCCAACTTGTTCAGACTCTTATCGTAAGAGGCGGCGTCCGTCCATGACAGTCTCGGCTGCAAGATCTCATCCGGAACACCCGAGCACTTTGTTGGAATGTGGAAGCCGAAGACGGGGGAGGCAACGGTGGGTGCCTTTGCGAGCTCTCCCGAGTGGATGGCGTCGATGATGGCACGGGTGTACTTCAGTTTGATGCGAGAACCAACTCCGTAGCCACCACCGATCCAGCCGGTGTTGATGAGCCAAGCCTCAGCCTTGTGCTGTCTCATCTTCTCGGCCAACATCTCGGCGTAGCGAGTGGGGTGGAGGACTAAGAATGGATCTCCAAAGCAAGCGGAGAAGGTGGCCTCGGGCTCGGTGATTCCGACTTCGGTTCCGGCGACCTGGGTGGGGGATCAGCGGGAGTGGCGCGTTGTAGATGAGACTCACCTTGGCGGTGTAACCGGAGATGAAGTAGTACATGGCCATCTCGGGGGTGAGCTTGACGACGGGGGGTAAGACACCGAAGGCGTCGCATGACAGCATGATGATGTTGTTGGGGTGAGGTCCAACGCATGGAACTCTGGCGTTGGAGATGTACTCGATGGGGTAGCAGGCACGAGTGTTCTGAGTCAGAGACACGTCATGATAATCGACCTGTCCTCCATCAGTCATCCGACTCCGTCATGATGGTGAAGGTGATCACCTCTCTTGTCTGATCGTCAAAGACGACGTTCTCTAAGACGGATCCGAATCGAATGGCGTCGAAAATCTCTGGCTCTTGCTCGCGGCTGAGATCGATGGCCTTGGCGTAGCAGCCACCTTCGATGTTGAAGACACCCTGATCGTCCCAGCAATGCTCATCATCACCGATCAGCTGACGGTGGGGGTCGGCAGACAGTGTCGTCTTTCCTGTACCGGAGAGACCGAAGAAGAGAGTGACACTGTTTAGAAGTCAGACCATGATGTCACGATGATGGATGATGGTGATGGATCGTGAAGAGTGGATGTGTCACCTGTTGTCTGGGCCCATGTTGGCGGAGCTGTGAAGAGATAGAGCTCCGGCCTTTGGCATGAGGTAATGCATGACGGAGAAAACTCCCTTCTTCATCTCTCCTGCGTATTCGGTTCCGAGAATAACCATCTCTCTCCTCTTGAAGTTTATGGAAACGGAGGTAGAGGAAGTCATACCACTGTTTGATTTCAGCACGTGATTTTTTTCGATTTTAGGCGGGAAACTCACTTGGTGTAACGGTTGGCGGGAAATTGTCCGGCGTTGTAGATGGTGAAGTCGGGGCTGCCAAAGTGGGCGAGCTCCTCGGGTGTGGGGCGGATGAGCATGTTGCGCATGAAGAGTGCGTGGTAAGCTCTGGCGCAGACGACTCTGATCTTGATGCGGTATTGAGGGTTCCATCCAGCGTAACCGTCGATCTGTTGAAACCATCAGCGACACCATCTTCCGTCATTCTAAAGAACTCACAACGTAGAGTCTCTCTCTCGTGTTGAGGTAATCGATGGCTCTCTCGCGGTTAACGGTGAAGATGGTCTCTTCCATTGGGATGTTGACTCTTCCCCACCAGATGTCTGCCTCGGAGGTGCTCTCCTTTACGATTCTCTTGTCTCTGGGCGATCTGCCCGTTCTGGCACCCGACGAACAGATGAGAGCGCCAGTGCTTGAGATGGCGGATCCTGTATCGTCTATCAGGATCCCAATGTCATCGTGTGTCACTCACCCTTCTCGAATCGGAGAGCGTGCTCGTAGAGGACTGGAGGTGCTGGGTTTCTCCACACGTCGGTGGTTTCCAAGTTGATGCCGCAGTAAGACTTGAGTCCAATGTGTTCGATGTCTTCACCCGAGTTGGTTCTAGCCAACTCACGGATGGGCACAGGCTTCTCCTCTGGCTTGGGAGGACTTCCAGCCACTGAGGCCAGTGACTTAGACAGTGAAGTGTTGAAGTCGACTGAATTTGCCGGTCTAGTTTCTGTGATGATCTTCGTCAGTGACAGCGACACCGATTGCGATCCCACCTGGTCTAGTCGTCATATCTTTGTTTGTCTATCGTGCGAGTGTTGTTTTAGATAATGGAACGAGCAGAGCTGAAAGTCCAGGCGCGAGGTACATTTGTGATTCCCGGCTCGGTTTGTAAATGTCACTCTTTAAAGCGATGAAGAGGTGCAGTTGTCACGGTCCTCCACTGATCGTGAGATATGTGAGGGAATTTCCAAATTCACCCCACATTGTAAACTGTCGACGCGATTCGTAAATTCGCATATTTAGTCCTTTTGGGACTGTCGACGTAAATGAGTCATTTGTATGAGAGCTCTACCAAGTTGTAACGGTGAGAAGTAAAAATGTCGACGACTACAACTCGCGAACGAAGACGTTCCCGGCAAACGGGCGAGGACTGAGCTGTCTTGTTTTCCGAGGAATGGCTATCGTTCCCGGGAATCGCGATCCTTCCTGGTATTTACAAAGCGAGATGCCTTGGAAATCTTGTGTTTCAAGTGGGATTTGGGAGTGAATGAGAAGATGATTGAGCACCTGCAGCCGATGAGATGACTTCAGTGACAGCGTGCGGGAGGACGATAGGAAAGACATCCTTCCCCTTCTGGCAACATCGGGTGAGACTTCGACATCATGTAATGTGATTCCCGCCCCACGCGGTTGACGCGGCTCCGATCTCACCTGTGACAATGTCTATAGAACACATTGCGAATCGACATCATCGACCGAGATGATGGTTACATAACTCGGGTCGTTTATCTTTGTGTCATCCTCTTTCACAACCGCCGTCTGATTCGACGACTCTATCACTCGATCGACATGTCTAACGATCGAATCGATTGATTCATGTTACCATCCTACATGTCCTTCAGAACGGATACGATCGAATCACGATACTCACCGATTCGTTCTTACGCAAATTGGCGATCTCCTTCAAGAGAGCTTTTCCATCATCTTTCGGCTTACCGCTGTAGTCCAGCAGGCGATTTGCATAGGTCTCCGCCTCATCGTAATCACCTCGATCTCTGAAATAATTGGCCAGATACAAGATGGCATCGATGGTCTCATCTCCTTCCACCTGTTTCATTGCGTCGGTGATCACGTTGACAAGACAAGTTCTCTCACCCCCTCATGTTCTCTGATCTGCAGATTTCTCTGGAAGCAGGCTGCAGCTCGATTTTCATCTCCCATCTTTTGGTAGAGGCGAGCCAGGCGATCGAGTGCGATTCCTATCCTATGGTGAGCTCACGATGATGTGATGACCGATGATGATATGATACACGATGATATGATGCACGATGTGATGACATCGATGACATTCATCATGATGTGATCACCTTCTCTGTCTTCATTGCTGGCGGCTCTCTCGAAACATTTGACTGCCTCTTCCAGGCGATCCAATTGTTCATAACAAGTTCCCACGGCACACCACATTCTGGCATCGTAAGGTCTGTTGAGAACCAGTCAACCGAAATTGAAACCCATCGATCATCAAGTCATGTTCATCGTGATGTGATGTTCATCGTGATGTGATGTTCATGATGAATTGTCATCACCTGAGTGCGGTGGCTTTGTTGTAGTAGTAGAGAGAATACAAGTTCATCTTCAGAATCTCGTACGTCTGACCTAATCCGTACCACGCACGATAATCTCTCGGGTTGATCTCTACTTCACCATCAGCCATGACAAAGACATGCAGATCATCGCGATCGCGATCATCACGACATCATCATCTTCTCACCGACGGCTTTACGGTAAGCTTCTATGGCCGCCTTCGTGTTCTTCAGCTCGACATACTCGTGTCCCATGAGTGTCCAGGCCGCCAGGTAATTTCGGTTCAATTTGAGGGCCCTGCGTCACATTACAACCAGCCAAATTGAAATATCTCTCACCTCTCGAAATAGAGGACGGCCTTCTCGTGGTCAGATTTGATGCTGTAATAATTTCCTGCGTCGTTTCACCATCTACAACGAGCCATATAGACCCACCGATGATGCAGCAGGTCTCGGCTCGATATTTGTCGGTCTCGCAGGCACGATGAGCTAAGAAGGACAGCCTCGCCTTGTTCTCCTTCACATAGAGGATGTTGCTGTATACGTCTAATCCTTCCAGTCGGTGAGGGTCCCTATCAAACAGCTGCTCGAATAATTGTTCCGCCGCGTCGAATTCTGAGAAGGTTCGGTGAAAATCGGGAGAAAGTTCGGTCACCTCGGCTGTTGTAGTTGGCCGTCGCGATTTGGGACAAGACGTAATCGTTGTTGGGAAATTGGGACCTGAGGCCCTCGTAGAGTTCTGAGGCCTCTTCGTTCTGTTGTAATTCGAGGGCGAGATGAGCCATGAAGAATTCTTTCATGACACATTCTTTCAGTTTACCCTTTGTGGCCGACAGCTGATGCAAGGTCAGTTCATCATCGCCGTCGATGATGGTGTGGAGATGGTGATGTGACGTACTTGTGATGTGGCATCGACTTCGGAGAAGAGAGAGGCTAACTCTAACCATGCACTCCAATTCCAAGGATAGAGGTTGACTGATTCGATGAGAATGACTTGTGCTTGACTCTTCATCTTCGAAGCTTTCAGTACGACACCGTAGAGATATAGGAGAAAAGAGTCCATGTTCTGAAGAAGATCAATTGGAGTGAAATGATGGCATCGATATCACCTTCTTATCGTTTTCATACGAATCCTGCAGACGGACACGTATCCGCTGTAATTCTGGGTTGATTGCATCTGATTTCTGCTGTTCTTCTTTGTTCTTCTCTCCCGCCTATTGGATGGACAGTCAGAGATGAGGCGACACAGGTGACCGTGTCGTTGACGAGTATTCGTCAAGATGAAAACTCACGAGATAGAGGGAATAGAGTTCTAAGAATCTGGCTTTAGAGGACGTCGAATTGGTGAGATAATGTGCCACCCGATAGAACTCTCTGAGATCGAAATAACTCTTTGCCAATAAGAAGAGGGAATCGTCCTGTGATACTGTGACCTTCGCATCGGTCCCTTCATCCGTGTCATCTTTGATCGAATGCAAAAATTCGGCGGCCCATCGTGTAGCTTGGATGAGACCTCTCTCGCTCAAGAAAGTGATGCTCGATCTCAACTCTGAACTCAAACCCATGATGTTGGCGCCAAAAAAGAAAACGTGGATATCTCTTCGTGATATACAACGAATAAACTGGCTTTGAGAAGGAAACAAGGCAACGCGAGATCGCTTGGCATCTGATCTCCCCATGGCTCAGAAGACCGTTAAGTTACAAAGCTGGGACCAACAGCAGTTCCTCGTTGATCACGAGGTCTTGTCCATGTGTGCAACGGTCAAAAATCTCTTGAGAGGGAGGACTGCCTTCCGTAACTCTTTGGGAGGCCAATTCTGTGTCGATGGTGAATTGTCAGCATTCCCGCACCGTGATGCGACCACACCATCATCATCCATCCATTCATCCTCTAAAAGAGACATCTCAATCTCTTCAATTTATCTCACCTTATGAACAGGGTCTTATGTGATATTGAAGAAAGAAGGGCGAATATTGGCCTCACTCGTGAAAAACGATGAGATGGAGGCTGTCATATCTTTTCCTGAGGTCAGCTCTACCGTATTGACCAAGGTGCACCTCATTTGATGCATGACTAGAAGTTAATATGGATGTCGATGAACATTGTAAGGTCCTTGAGTATTGTAAATATCACTACCATACTCTGGACAACGAAAAGGACCAGAAGATATGGGACGCGAAGTTCATCCAAGTCAAACAGTCCATCTTGTGTGAGATGGCATCGGTGAGTACATCATATCTCGAAGGAGAGACTGACGCGAAACGAAGGCTTCTTATTTTTTAGACATCAAGACACTGGTGAACTTGACATCACGAGCCATTGCCGCACAGATATCTGGTAAATCACCAGAAGAGATCCGAGAGACTTTTTCCATCATCACTCAGAACTACGATTCAGTATACAGTGAGTATCCTCCTCTCATCTCGATCACATCATCGTGTGACATCATGCAGATTCGTCTTTAGACGTAAGAGCGAGACTCCACAAGAAGATATCAGAGAGAAAACAAATCGAACCCGCACAGCCAACCACTTTACCATCGAACAACAACAACTTACCTCAAGCACCCAGCAGCCCCGTTCTAACTGAAGCTCCCGCCGCTCAACTATCAATATCACAGCTGGCAAACTTTATAGAGCAACCTTCGAAGAAGAAGACAGGGAAGAACGCGAAGAAGAACAAGAAGAAGAAGAAAGAAGAGAAGATGATCACGCCGCAGGGTGAGCATCGCATGTCCTCCCACCATGCGATCGCTTAGAACTCAAGTGTTTGCAGAGGTGATGGAGGAACTGGAGTGCGAGAGTCCGGAGATGATGAGGGAGGACGGAGACATCTTGACGGATAATGAAGAGGATGAATTTGATGGGATCGACCCACAGATGATGGCAGCTCTCGACAAAGAAGTGGAAGAGTTTAGACAACGACTGGAACAGATGAGACGGATCTCATTTCGAGTCAGTTGATGGAAGAGGAGTAGAGGGAAAGAAATCATCGTGGCTCGGTCGTGAGGCCTCCCCGGTCGGGGATCTTTTGTTACATAAAGACATCGAGATGTGTTGCTGTTCCTTGGTTTATTTGAATTTTCCGTTGTAGAATTTTGGATCTTATACGGCTCATCTCAATCAACCGGCATCATCAGAAGATGACCCTTTTACGAGCGGGAGTTCTTCTAACTCTCTGTCTGACTCTACTTCCTTTCGTCTCAGGTGCGAGAGGAGAAATGTTCGAGTATGATCTTCAACCGATCTAATGTCTAATCAGGAGACGATGAATATCCATATACAGCTTGCCCCAACACACAAGGAGGTTCATTCCGTATGGACTTTGCGGGTTCATTCAGCAGTCCCCAGAGGGGAGAGCAGGCCGTCATTTACAATTCAGTAGACAACAAGTTCTTTGCCGTATGGGCCGAAGAGGATGGAAACTACACGACTCTCTTTGGCATCCATTATGACATGTATAGCACACCCGGAAGTGAGTCACACGTCCACCCGTCTGCTTGGCATCGTCTTAATGTCGATAGCACCGTTTGTCATCACCTCCGATCAAACGATCGCACCCTTGAAGAGAGCCCCCAAACTTGCCTTCAACAACGACACGAACATGTACATCGTCGTCTTTGAGGTACCTCGAGACGCAGTCACCTCCAATTTGTACGCCGTCGCTGTCTATTCCAGCGGTATCACCCGTGAGTCATCTCGTCCTCTCAACACCATCCGCTCGTGATGAACAAACATGCATCGTCTCGCATGAACATCATCGACTATTCATCACCACGATGACGATACACAGGACAGATCCAACCCGTTGTGGTGAGAGAGTCTTTCCTCTACTCAGATGTATCAGTCGTCTATCACTCCACCATGAAAGAATTTCTCATCGCCGCCACGAGATTTACTGCCGCTGTCGGTGATAATCAAGTCCAACTCTTTCACGTGAGAGGTCAAATTCTACCAAATCAACTGACGTCTAATTACAGTTGACTCCCGATGGTGTCGTGAACATCAACGTGAACAATGCCATCTATCCGGGTGAATTTCGGTCGTCTACAATAGTGTAGACGGTTGACTCGAAATAGGTCAGAAGCCTCACGTCTCCATCTGCCCCCAGGGTTTCTTCATCGTCTTCGAGGACGGAGTGCAGAATCTACTGCAGGTCACTTACATCACATCTCACGGTAAGCCTCTTCCACCATCACACTTGCACATCGTCCATCATCATGCACATCATCATCATCATCCATCACGTCTCACATTCTCAACAGGTACCATTCATCACCCCATCGCAGTCAACTTTGACATCACCGCCCCCGTCAAATCCGTATACTCCGCCTTCCTCGACCAATTCGTCATCCTCTACGAAGAGAAGAGTGGTACCATAGGTACAGACTCGTCCCTCTCCATCATTGACACCTCCAGATAATTACCGCACCATGATGGTACAGAACTACAAGCTGAACGGCACCCGATTCTTAGCCATGGGCAACGTGCTGAATTTGAGCCCCCTTCAGACTTGGTCTTTTGACGATTTTGACGTGGCCTACGACAGCAAATACGACAACATCATTCTCGTCTACGAAGAGAATCATCCGGGTGAGTGAGGGGGGAGAAGGAGAGTTGACGCGTTGTAGAGGACCACACCATCAGCTTCGTGGAGGGCATCATGTTTTCGGTCGAAAATCACTTCATCTACGATCACAGAGTTCTGACGGACGATCGAAACGATGAACACAGACCTCGCGTGGCTGTGAGTGGAAACAGGTGAGGAGATGATCACCGCCGCATGATGACAAGAGACAGTCAAGCGTTCTTCCTGTGGAGCAGTGGAGCTGAGAGTGCAGTGGATATTCCGTTCACAGACGCACCAGCCACCACGACATCTTCCTCGAGCTCTTCCTCCACATCATCAACCTCATCGACATCATCGACATCATCGACATCATCGACATCGTCCACATCTTCAACAACAACAACATCAACGAGCTCGACCACAACACCCTCGACTAGTACTAGTACCAGCAAGAGGATGCCAAAGAGACAGTCCATCAACAACGATCATGTCATGGGAGCCATGCTGTGTGGAACCCACCTGGCTGGCCTGACGAGGGCACAGAAGACCGAGATCGCCGCCTTTGTCGTCGTTGGAGCTCTTCTCATCATCATCGTGGTGTCCGTCGTGTGTGCTTTGAAGGTCAAGCAGAGACCTCACATCAAACACTCTCAATTGAACAACGATTACGAGATGGATAGAGAGGACATTGGAATGAGACATCAGAACGAGAGATCCATCGTGAGATTGGAAGAGTAAAGAGACAGTCACCATTCTCTATTTTCATGTTCTTCCTCCATCGGTTTTCGCCTTCTCTTGATTAATCAGCTTTCGTCCTTGGTCTGGATGCAAGATGGGAACACCATTTCGGATAGGGAAAGCCATCTTCAGCTCATCAGACACCAGCTCTTCCTTCTCTTTATCGTAACGAAGAGGTCTCTTCGTCACGGGACACGCTAGGTGTTGGATTGTTTCTTCATTGAATGTCGATCGTTGTGAATACGTTCGATTGGTGATCGTAGGGCGTGGATGCAGGAAGGTGCGGCGTAACATGATGATTGGAATCTGATGAATGAGGAGCGGTAAATCATCTTTTATTCTATTTGATAGCTTGTTTGTGTGTACACGGTCGAGAGAGCTGAGATAGAACCACGGACAGCTGAACACCACAAGAGAAGATCCTATGATGGTATAAGTTGAACAATATTCGTTTCCTTGATTGTGATCACATGCATTGTGTCACGTTTTACTCCAGTCCCTATATCTTCCCTTTTTGATCTCCAGATTATCCCACCCGCCTCCGATGAGCAAAAGCGACCAGCAAAGCTGAATCACGCAATTCATATTCCTCCCCTCGATCATCACAAGGAAGCAGCATCGGCAGAAGCTCCCATCTCTCTCGATCGCTGCATCTCGAACGTGAGATCTCACAGGACATGGTGTCGAGCACGCACACGAAACGATTGACCCTATCCTCAGGAGGGAGATAGAGCGACACATGATATAGCATCTCGCCTAGAAACCGAGGAGGAGAAGAGGAGACTTCGGCCTTCGGCCCTTCACAAAAAGCGGCAGCTCGATGCGTTAAGTACCGCGGACAATTTAAATTCAGGCGCATCTTGTGACAACTCAAATCTGCCAGGCTGAGCACAACACAAGTTTCACGCTCCGTTCTTCTTCACATCACCTCGCATCACGAACAACGAACATCATGGCGCCAATTATTCGTTTCTTATTCATATTGTCACTGTTAGCATCTTGTGACGCATTCTTTCCGCATCATCGTGTTGTCACGAAGGGAAGGAGGTCTTCAGTCCTGCCCCCTAATAAGAGTGAGTATCCTGGAGGTCACTGACACACATTCATCTCATCGTCCATCGCAGGACAAGACTTTGGACCTTACACATACAATCAACGACTCAATCACGATGACCCCAACAGTTCCGTCTTCGGGCAGAGATATTGGGTCAACAATATCTTTTCCAACGGCACCGGCGCTCCCATTTACCGTGAGTCCACATCACAAATCGATTCTCATTTTACGGATCGGCTTCGCTTCCAGCTGACAAAATCTTGCAGTTTACGTGGGAGGAGAGGTCACTTTCTCGTACACAGACGTGACCGCCACACAATGGGTCCGCTTTGCTCAGACTGACAATGCATATCTGCTCGCCCTCGAGCACCGATATTTCGGAATGTCACAGCCCAATTCTGACCTCAGCGACCTCACATATCTCACCGTCAATCAAGCCATGGCCGATGTAGTCAGTTTCATCACATGGTACAAGTCCTCGATTGACTCTCCCAACTCCCCCGTCATCGTTCTCGGCTCTTCTTACGGTGCTAACCTCGCATCTTGGCTTCGCATCAAGTACCCCAACGTCTTTACCGCTGCGGTGGCATCATCCGGTCCCGTCCAGCTCGTGAAGGACTATGGAAGTTACTACAAGGTTGTCAGCCAGTCCATCGATACCATCACAGGATCGACCGCTTGCACGACCAACATCCACAATGCGATGACCGCATTCGAGAGCACCATCTCCGACCCCACCAACGATGACCTTCTCAAGACCAAATTCAACCTCTGCTACTCCCTCGAGGACACATCGACCGATCGCGGAACCCTCGAATCCAACTTGAACGAGATCTGGGCCACCGCAGTTCAATACAACTACCAGGACACCATCACCAACTACTGCAACATCATGGCCAGAACAGACTACTCCCCCCTGGACAACTTGGCCGAAGTCAACCGCCAAGAGCTATCCAACGACCAGAGATCTTGCCTCAACTCTGCCTACGATTCCCTCATCAGTTTCTACCGCAGCATCGTCATCGACTCGAACGCTTACGTGGGCTACCGACAGTACTTTTACCTGCAGTGCTCCCAGCTCGGTTTCTTTCTCACCACCTCGGCCGGCTACCCTTCGCAGCCATTCGGCAGCATCATTCCCGTCACCCTCTTCGACTCGCAGTGCAGGGACACGTTCGGTGCCAGTCTGACCAGCGACGCCGCCGTTCAAAATTTCAACTCGCAATTTGGCGGGAAGACTCCCTCGGCCGTCGGTGCCAGCCGCATCTTGTACAGCAACGGAGCGATGGACCCCTGGAACAGTCAGTCTGTCATGCAGAACCAGAGTCCCACCCTGTTGGCTTACAACATGGGAGCTGTCGGACACTCGGCTGATATCTATCCCTCTTACTCCACCGGTCCCGTTCAGAGCCAACAGAATGCTATGGGTGCCGTGCTCTCTCAGTTTTTGAGGTCGGCCGCCAGCCAGAGTCCATCTACAACGAGCCAAGCTGCCCCCACCACATCGAGCCAAGTTGTGACGCCCACGTCCAGCCAGGCCGCTCCGTCTACAACGAGCCAAGATGCATCACCCACCGGTGTGGTGGTGAGACCCACCAGTCAGACTCCGTCTACAACGAGCCAAGCCGCCAATCCAACGACCAACCAGGCCGCTCCATCTACAATGCAGAACCCCTCCACGAGTCAGGCCATAGCCTCGAGCACCAACGCCAACCCCTCCTCTTCCCAGAACATTCCATCTACAACGAGCCCAATGACGACGCAAGTGAGCCCCACCACCACAGTGACATCGAGTGCAAGTGGAATGGATGGAACAACAAACGCCAGAGACCAGAACAACACGGCATCAGGAGGAAGAGTCAACGGTGTCTCCCTCATCATTTTGTTAATTACCATGTACATCTGTATGTAATGGGATCGAAATACATTTATTGTCTTGATTCAACGTGGACCTCATTTCGTTTGTGTGGATGTCAAGTTTCTACCTCAGCGTCGCCGATGAAGAAAGATGAGGCGTGGGCTCTTGCTCGTCTGTAGAGCACGACGCTTCCATTCAAAATCGATCGAAATTTCGGTAATAATTGGCTTCGAACGAAGATTTGTATTTACAAACGAGACAACACACAACATGAACACGAACAACACCATCTTAGAACATAGAACGGGATCGACACAAGATCATTCGCAGCAGGAAGAGCCCAGTCTCGAGGGACTTGCACCAAACACGGTGATGATTTCTCTTCGATCTCTTCACTTTGAGTCTGATGACGATAACAGAGCACGAAATTGGAGATGAAAGAAGAGAATTCCAGTCGTGGACACGCTGAGAAACAAGCCGGGGGACTGTCTGCTAATGAAGAGGCCAAGCTTCGAGCTCAGATGCCAAACACTTGAATTGGCTTCACCCTGATATAAATCATCCCCAACACAACCGTTGTTTCATCATCACCTCAGGGTTGTCATCCTTTGTCGTCAACATCTATCTTGTACTCCATTCACGAATTCATCCAGTTCTAGCTGACCATCGACGTCACCGCTCACCGAAGCTGTCCGGGAGACGGCCATTCAACTTTTGGGGTGAATCTCACTGACGGTACTCCCGCCTATAAAGTGAGCGATTTCTATGGTCATAGCATCTTAAGAATCGTAAGTTGAGGTGGGTGCTAAATGGTGCAGTCTGATCGTTTGATGTGTTCATCTCCGTGCACAGTTAGGATATTAGGGCTGGTGATCAAGTGGTGGAGGTGTGCAGGAAGATCAGGAGAGGCGATGATGTAAGCTTTGGGTTTAGGGTTTAGTTTATATTCTCATAAAGGTGAGTGGGAAGCACTCGGTTCGGAGACAGGGTTATACCTCAAGGCAAAGTTTCCCTACGTCACCTCTAAGAGGTTACTTTCTCCTCAATAAATTTCCGGGCCAAGTCAATTCTCGTTCCGACGCGAACGTCGTTCTGAAAGAGGAATTCCGCCTCACCAGAAACCAGGAATGCGATGAGAGGCATCGTAGTGACATAAAACTGTTAAACAACACAAAGACATCAGAAGATATGGGAGGTGGTAAAGGTGGAGGTGGTGGAAGAGGTGGTGGAGGTGGTGGTGGTGGATATAGAGGTGGTGGTGGAGGTGGAGGTGGATTTCGAGGTGGTGCAGGTTTCAGGGGTGGCTGGGGTAGATTTCCCGGTCCAAAATCTCTCTCCCTTGACTTGAAAGGGCTCTTTTCAGGTTTAAGGAGGATTGGCTCTCAATTCCGTGAGTTCACATCATGAGAACATCGATGCTGACCGATGGAACAGAGGATACCTTGATGGAAATGGTTGATTCCTTCTTGTTGAAAGAGGCGAAGGTTGGGGGGGTAAAACGACTCATCCCTTGGGCCACTCCTAAACGAGCTGTGAATGATAGAGTGCAAGTCAAACATCCACACCTTTCCCCTTCGGCTCACGCCAAGCCTCAACAAGGCGAGACGAAGTGATCTTCGTCGAAAGACATGTCTTTGCTCCGTGTAGAGATGAAATAGATCAAATAACAATAGTCTGTTGTGTTCTGTTTCCATTTGCAGTCATGACTGTTGATGACGTGCACACCGTTCTTGGATGTGTCGTCTTCCAGCCTTGTGTTATCAATGCCATCTGCAAGGCATGCCTTCCGCCATCCCCTAGGATCACCACTGAACACATGTGATGATGGACATGTTCCTCTCGTGATTGTCAAGACAATTCTATTGATCGAAGATTATTGCAGTATCCCTTGTTCTGAAATCACCCGGATGTTGAATCGTTGTATTGCTTAGACCAAGAAGAGCAGATAAATTGCCGACTACAAACCTCTCTCCATCTACACGTGTCACCGTGTATGACATGACGTTCGAGTCGATGATGATGTCGATGAGAAGCGATGACATTCGAACGGTTACACTTTATTGTCTCCCTTCCCTTCCTCCTCTTCTCCCACCGTCTGTGTTCCATCCATCTCCACTGCCGAACTGTCGTCCAGCTTCTCGAACCCAGCTTCCGATCTCTCTCTCGCCTTCTTTGATTCCTTCTCGTAATCGAGTGTCATGTTTGCAATCATCATACCGATGGCCACGGTGAACAATCCAATGGCCAGACCCATCCAACAGCCCTGCAGCCCCAGATCCATCTTGTAGGCCAAACTGGGGGAATCAGTCTGGCGGGTTGTAGATGGATCTCACTAGTAGATGGAGGGGAGGGCAACGAGGTAGTAGCCGACGAAATTGGCGATACTACCGATGGTGGGACGCCCTGCACCTCTCAGGACTCCCGCGCAAACGGCTTGTAGTGCGTCACAGATGACAACCAACATGGTCAGAGGTAAGACTTGTTTCACCAGCTGATGACTTGTTCAGTCGAAATTCGACGGAAATATCATCGAGAAGAGGAATTCGAGGGAAAATTCACCTCGATGATGACTTGGTCATCGGTGTAGGCACGTGCGACGTAATCTCTCAGCCCGAGAATGAGCGTGATGGAGATGAGTAAGAAGGCTAATTTTGGTCAATCTACAACTCTGTAGATGATTGTCATCTCACCCAACGCCAGGCAGAATACGACCCTGGAGATATTCCTGGCGGCCACTGGGTTACCCTCCCCGAGGTATTGTCCCACCTTGGCCGACGCACCCACAGACAGGGCAGAAGGCATGGACCACAAGATGAGAAGACAATTGAAATTGATCGTATGTGATGCCAGAACAATTGAAGAACCGAGACCTCCCACCAAAAGCGTCGTGATCTGAAATTTTTCACCGAACGTTCCGTGAAGATTCTCTGAAGATTCTAGATCACGTGACCTCCTCCCACCTCGAATCCCCAAACTTCCAACACGACCATGAGGCCTCCCAACACACCGAATCGCAAGAAGGTGAGCAGTCTCTTCGGTGCGATAGCCTCCGCAGACCAACCGTGCCATGTTTTCTTGTGGACACCGACGGCGAAGAGGTAGCTCCACACCATGACGGGTAAGAGGGTCCTCTGGGAAGGTCAGGGAAGGATACGTACGTTACGCACCGAGATGGATGTGGCGACGGGTGCCCCGATGAAGCCGAGGCCGAATTGGAAGATGAACAGATAATTGAATAGGGCCTGGAGGGTGTCAGCGTTGTAGATCGATGACGTCATCACTCACGTTGAGTACGAAACCGATGACGCCAGCGACGAGAGCCGGTGTCGTCACGCCTTGGTTCTGGAGGTACCTGCTTCACGTGAGGGGGGAGATTTGGCGGGAACGGGGTCACCTCTGGGTGGACTGGTACAAGGCGAGGGGGAATAATCCCGGAATCATCCACCTGCAGTATATCTGTGCCAATTCGGCCAGCTCGACCGGTTGCCTCAGCAGTTGCAGGAAAACTGAGGACGTCGATCGGCATGATGATTCGTCTCGATCGACTCACATGATGCATTCCACCACAGAACGGTGACAGGTACACATCCGATCAGTGTGACCACGAGTGAGTTCTGAAAGATGATTCCCACCAATTTGAAGTTTCCTGAGGAGATCGGCATTAGGATCGATCGAAGAAGAGATGGACACACACCTGCTCCGTATGCTTGTGAGATGAGAGTGTCACCACCGAATGCGAGACTGAGCGCCAAGAGTGATGTGCCCCACGTCCAAACGTTCCCTAGGGCGGCAGCTGACATGTATTTATCCCCGAGGTGTCCCTTGATTGGATCAGATATCATGATGTGTGAGCGGTAATAGGCGAGCGACTCACAACAAAGATGTTGTCCACGACCGACATACCAAAATTGCAGATGGCTACCAACAGGACGGGGCCTGATATCTTCAGAATGGCCTTGGCCTCTTCTTTGAAGATCTGTGTCTTGCTTCTGTTATTTACAGGGTCATAGAGGAACCAGCTCATGTTGTCGGCCCTTCTCGTGATGTTCTCCTCTTCGGAAAATTGAAATGTGGTCAGAAG
Organism: Planoprotostelium fungivorum; assembly: GCA_003024175.1. Taxonomy (NCBI): domain Eukaryota; phylum Evosea; class Variosea; order Cavosteliida; family Cavosteliaceae; genus Planoprotostelium; species Planoprotostelium fungivorum. The sequence continues at coordinate 185,658 of MDYQ01000599.1, read as the reverse complement.
ACTTCCCTGACGAGATTGACCGAGACTCGCCCGTTCCAATACGTTTCTCAGTCATCCCGGGCGAGAATACTATTTCTTAACCAGGAAGGTGAGAAATGGAGCAGGATCAATTCTCCGAATGGTTTGGGTAAGGTAAGGCTCTCACTCATCACATCCACTTGCACACAGAGCAATCGAGTCTCACCTGACCTGTACTTTCCTGCACTCGGCTTATCAGCTGATCCAGTAATGGTATCTAGATGCATAACAGCCTTGCGATAATTGGTGTTCCATTTCGTCGTAATCATCATTTATGCTTCATACGCATTTGGGCAACAATGATGTGCCGCATGCTCGTACGCCGCAATAGCTCAGTTGGGAGAGCGTTAGACTGAAGATCTAAAGGTCACGTGTTCGATCCACGTTTGTGGCATACTTTTGATTTTTGAACTGCTTACCGGTCGTTAGCACTCGTGGACAACGGTTGCAACACGAGCGTTTTGTATCAAGATTTCTATTCCATTTGTTCGATGGCATATACGACTGTGCAACATATCTTTCGTGCTCTCGAAAGCAACTGTATGAGATTGTCGAGTATCGTCAAGGACATCATGCGCTTTCTGAAAAAAAGATCAAGTTCGTTCGATCTATCTTCTATACTTCTGTGCTTACTGCTACGCCTCACTAGTCTCCCGTAATGCAAAAACAATCACATCCAAATCACATCTCCACACAACTCGAACCATCACATTCACTCGCTCTCTATCGTTCCTACCTCCTCTCCTCTATATGGTGTCCTCTCTCTTCCTCTTTCAATCCTCCGCATCGGAATTTTTTCTAGGGGGGGAGGGAAAAAGAGGGGGAGGGAGGGCAAGGTGAATCCGTCACAATAGGATTGCTGAAGCATCCTTTCTCGCAATCATCCATCCAATATGCCCGCTAAAGGTGAATCACAGTGACTATTCTCTCTGCATCGATAGAGGATCTTCTATCGAATTGTGAATCGCGTGATGATGTTCGATCATGGATGCAGATCGATGTGTGTGCGATATAGACATCCATCACCATCATGAGAGTGATCTGACGTGCGGCGTCACAGCAAAGAACACGTCTGTGAAGACGTCTGCCAAGCCCACCAAGGCTGCTGAGGCCCCCGTCAAGGCTGCCGAGAAGGCCCCCGCTGCCGCCGGCAAGTATGTTCCCAAGAAGAGCACCAAGTCCAAGTCCCCCTACAAGTCTGGAAAGCCCAACCCTAACCACGCTCAGATCGTCGCCAAGATCGCCTCTGAGAAGACCAAGTCTGGAAAGGGAAAGCCCGCTCCCTCCAAGGTGTGTGGAAAAGATGTTTTTAAAGAATGTCTCTGTCGGACGTGATGGTGATACGAAATGTATCATTGTGATGTCCGAGAGATGTCATTGTTTTCGATTTCTCATTCAAGTTAGCCCCAAGGAGTGACCAAGGCCAACGCTGCTGCCAAGGCCAACAAGCAGGGAACTCACACGAAGGTGTCCAGAAAGATCCGCACCAACACCCGCTTCCACAGACCCATCACTCAGAGACTCGGAAAGGCCCCCAAGTACCCCCGTGTTTCTAACCCCCAGAACGTGAGTCTCACGATCATCATCACCATGGACATTTGTCCATCATCATGATGGAGGACGACACGGGCTGACTTGACTGCAGAACAACCACGATGAGTTTGACACCCTGAAGCACCCTCTGACCACTGAGTCTGCCATGAAGAAGATCGAGGAGAGCAACACCCTCGTCTTCATTGTTGCACAGAAGACCACCAAGGCTGCCATCAAGAAGGCCGTTAGAAAGCTGTACGACGTCAAGGCTGCCTACGTCAACACCCTCATCGGGTGAGATCTTTATCCTCTTGTCTTCCGTGACTTACCTCTGTGCAGAGCTGATGGACAGAAGAGAGCTTACGTTCGCCTGGTCGCTGACTCTGATGCCCTCGACGTTGCCTCCAAGATTGGAATCATCTAAGCGTAGTTTTATTCGCTGGGCTGACCTTGGGTGGAAATAAATCGAGAATTTGCGAGATCGAAACTTTTTATTTATTTTGCGATCAAGTTGAGGAGGCGGGAGAATTGTTCGAAGAAGACGAAGGTCTGGGAGGGTCAGGAGTGCATCTACATCGTTGTAGATGGATGGCTCACCAGCACGGTGTGGGGACCCAATCGAACGAAGAAGGGGATGAAGCCCTTCCAGAAGCCGAGGGGGCCCTCGTGCTTCAGAATGTTGACGGCACAGTCTAAGCTAGACTTGTATAACTGTCCTTCTATCAGTCTCTCCCTTGCAACTCCACCTCATCATGCATGATGGAATGAGAAGTTCACATCAACATGGCACGAGATGAGATGGATGAGACGGTCGATGAGATCAAATGAGACGATCGAGACGTGATCATCGATGACTCACGACAGTTCCGGGTGCGGCGGTCTTCGCTTGGTTCATGATCCTCGTCTTGATGACATCCATGGGGTTCGTGATGACGGACGCCACGAAGGCGGCAATCACCGATGCCCTTCTCTACATCAGTCACACCTCTTCACGTGCCTCTCACGAAACATGGACCACGGTACCGTCTTTGAGGTCTGTCTTTGCCAAGATGATCGCCTTCGCTTGATCGTAAGACGTCAGCTGTCCCGCAGTCATGAGCATGGCTCGGTAGATGTTGGGAATGCAGCCTCTGGTGAGGGCCATCGGACCTGAGAATATCGTGAGAACGGATGTGACGGGTTGTAGACGGTCACCCTCTTCGCGGACGATCTTGGCGAGGCCGTCGATGGCGTTCTTGTAGCCTCTCCTCTGGTCGAGGGGAAGCTTACCGTCGGCCTGCATGCGGACCTAGGGTGGTGGTGAGGGGGGAGCGGAGCTGTCAGACTACAACGCTCACCAGAACGACGTCGGCGGGGGATCCTGCGATGGCGCCTCCGGCACCGGCGGCCATGGAGCAGGCGAGGGACTTCCACAGGCTCAACTTCTCTCCTGATGGATCATGTCAGACATGGGAGGATGAGATGGGACGGACCTGGACGGCTGAGAGCCTCTTTGAATTGGAGATACAGACCGAAACGAACGGTCGTGTAGGTGGCTACATACATTAGAATGGGAGGTGATGATGATGTCATGAATCACCTTGTCTTAAGAGAGAAGCGGAGAGACTGAGGAAAAGAGTTATTCAAGTTTGTCGAGGAGATGACGAACGGCTCACCCTTTGTATAGAGACATGATGCCTTCTGATCTAGCCACATCGATTCCCGTCTTCAACATACCTGATTTCTTCGCTGTCGCAGCCGCTGCTCCCTTTTCCTGTCAGATGGAGAGAACGATCGTCGCGATATTACCTCTCCCGTGATTTGCATGCGAACTTTGACCAGATCGATCGGATGAGTGACTGTATCGTCGTCAGAGGATGGCGATGAAACAGAGATCGATCGATACTCACAACATGCAGCTGCACAGCCGGAAGCTCCTCCCAGGAAGAATTGACGAAATGGAGATTCTTTCTTACCGCCGCCACCGAAAGACATGTTGGAAAGCTTGGAAGTTGTTGTCTTGTGTTCTTCTCGACTGTTTTGCAACTTGAAACGCGGAAAATTACCGGAAAATGTCAATTCCACACGAAGATCAGAGCGGCACCCATGTGGATCTTGACACAGACCGATGAGAAGGGAGGAAAGAGTGAGATTCGATTCGTGTTCGATCCTTCATCATTTCATTTCATCTTGTCTGATGTTCACGGATTGGATAGATACTTGGTGGCTGATCCATGGGAAGCCACTCATCGTTGGGAGAGGTAGTACCGATATTACGTTCAATGGAGGCCTCTCTGTATCACGAAAGCATGCCGAATTCAAGATAGAAAAAGCGGATCGGTCCAAGTTACCGGTACGTCTACTTCTCAAACGACTTTCGCGTTTAGATCTATGCAAATCATCACACCGATTGACAAGCATTTTAGTTCAGCGAAGACTATCAACCCCCAGTGTTCTTGAAGGATTACCAATCTTCTAAATTTGGAACGATCGTGAACGGAAAGGCTCTGCCTAAAGAAGAGACTACTCTGATACACGAAGGAGATGAGATCTCATTTGGAACAGAGAAGGTGATTCGAACACAATCCTGCTTATCACCAACTGATTTCTAACACGTGTCGATTCATATGATCGTCCATCATGCACGTGAGCTGATGGAGATAGGTCACATTAGAATGGAAGAGAATGGTTTTCACATCCTCCGGACTCGATTCAAAAGAGAAACAATCGCTGTGGGATAACATTGCATCCATCGGAGGACAATTGGACGAAGATAATTTTGATTATCTCGTCATGAAGGAGATCAAGTTGACTTTCAAAACCATGACTGCACTGGCAGCTGCCTGTCCCATCGTAGAACCTCATTGGTTGAGCGGTGAGTCATTCATCGTCAGATCACATATCACTCCACGATGTCATTCCCATCATCACATCATCACTCGATGCTGAAGAGGTGAAAGGTATCGTGGACAGACAATTCACGAACTTGTCTCTGCCCGATTTGAAACAATACCAACCACCACTGAAGATGCAGCCTCCATTTGACGACCCAGAGATATTCGCTCCGAGCGAGAAGAGGAAGAAGATCTTCCACGGAAAATTATTCCACGTCATGACGGACGATCAGGTGAGATGATCATCTACAACGGTGTAGATTGATGCGATGCAGTTGCGGAGATTAGATAGGATTATCACTTCCGCTGGTGGTCGATTTGCAGCCGGTGTGTATACCATCATCATCACGATCACGATCATCAGCTCATCTGTCGTGTGATGAGACACCTCTGACCTGAAGATAGAAAAATGTACCGCGAACAATGTTCCAAAAGATTGTAAGGGGAGAGTGTTGATTCCAACGAGGGGTGAGCATTCTACCATGATGGTTCTCATTGAGATGAAACGGCACAGGCTCTTCCATCCACGAAGACGAATGTACAAGGAAGATGAAAGAAGGTGTGGTTCGTTGTAGATTGATTTATCCAAACTAAATGTGACATCATTTGATATCCATTCAGGTGGTGGACTAGTCATCACGGAAGAAGACATTGGTAGAGCCGTCCTGCAGGTGGGTGTATGGCATCTACGAGATTTCATCCAGATTTCACGTCATATTGACTGGTACAGACACTGACTGTTGAGGGTATACTCAACCTATCACCACAGAAGCAGGCCCCAGAAAAGTCAGAGAAAATTCAGTCAGAGAAGGAGGGAAAGAATATGAAGAGGAGTACAGAAGTGGTGAAGGAGAAACCAGAGAAGAAGAGGAAGACTTCTCTAGTGGGTTGTATTCTGTAGGTCAATGGATTGACTGTAGACAGAACAACGAGATGGAAGATACGGATACAATGGATGCAGAATACAGAGAGGATGTGACAGACAGACACAAGAGAGAAGAAGAGAAGAGGAGAGAAGAAGAGAAGAGGAGAGAAGAAGAGAAGAAGAGAGAGGAAGAGAAGAGGGAGGAAGAGAAGAAGAAGGGAGAGGAGAGAGAGGAGAGAGAGGAGGAGAGAGAGGAGAAGAGAAAGAGAGACAAGGTAGAGAAGAGAGAAGAAGAGAAGAAGGAAACAGAGAAGAGAGAAGAAGAGAAGAAGAGAGAAGAAGAGAAGAAGAGAGAAGAAGAGAAGAAGAGAGAAGAAGAGAAGAAGAGAGAGGACAAGAGGAAAGAAGAAGAGAAGAAGAGGAAAGAAGAAGAGAAGAAGAGGAAAGAAGAAGAGAAGAAGAAGAGAGAAGAAGAGAAGAAGAGAGAAGAGAGGGAGAGAGAGGACAAGAAGAGACAAGAGAGAGAGAAAGAAGAGAAGATCACATTCACCACGTGGCAAGACATCAAGAACATCTCGTGAGCCTCTTCCATCCTCTCATCTAACCCACACAGTCCCCCACCCCACCCAACAGAAGGAAAGGAGAACGCAGAGAACGGTGACACCTTAGAGTCCATGGTCACGAAATCAGCCAAGCTCTTATCGAAGCCGCTCGAGCCCGTTTCCTCCTCCAATTACAAACGGTTCAACCGGAGGCAGCCGCAGCAGCCGCGACAGCAGCAGGAGGGTGAGGTGTCCTCTATCGAGGAGACGCTGACGAGAGGAGTAGAGAGGAAGAAGTTCGTGTCCATGTCTGCGCACGTGGAGAAGGAAGAGTACCAGGATGAATGGTACAAGCAGGCGGGGGAGGTGGCAGAAGAGGAACAGGTGAGGGAGGGAAGAGGAGGAGGAGCTGACGAGGACAGACGGAGGAGAAGAAGGCAGAGGCACTGTTCAAGGAGAGGCAGACGATGTTGAGTAGGGGAAAGAAGAAGAAATGAAGGATGTCCTTGTCTCTTGTTGCACGTGTTCTATTGTCGGTGATGTGCTGGACCTGAATGTGACGGTGGATGTGGGCTGGTGGGAGAGATAAAAAGGTGTTCCCTCACCGGGAGTCGAACCCGGGGCTCAAGAGTGAGAGTCTTGGATGTTACCGCTACACCATAAGGGAGATGTCATTCGGGAGTTATCATGTCACAAATATCAACAATTTAGGTATCTTACCAGCCCTCGCAAAAAAATTCCTCTGCAGAAGATGATCACGATCAACCGCATATCTCACTCTGTATTTAGCGTTTCGTACATGAGGCTGCATGAAGCGGTACGCATAAGTATCTCCCTCAGACAAGTTGATTCTTGGTGAGAGAGTAAACAATCCAGTGAGTGTTTATTGCTTAGAATTCAGATCATACACTACGTGCCCGATACGAAGAGCGGTGACTTGTTGTCTGAATCCATTTGTTCTCTGGTAGTTCTTCCTCCTCTTCTTCTTGAAGACGATGACCTGTTGGGATCAGAGATCATGCGACATCATCGCTCTCGCTTCTTCACCTTCTCAGCGAGAGAATGTTCCTCGACTGTAGCCTCCACGTAAGCGTTCTCGACGACAGGGGTTCCAATTACGGTCGTGTCCTTTGTTCCAATGAGAAGGACTTTTTCCAAGCGGATGTTGGTGCCGATGTCAGGTCCCAATACACGGTTGGTGACAACGGTATCTCCGTGGGTCACTTTGTACTGATGTCTATAGGAGAATGAGGGAAGGATATGGATGATGATGATAATTACCCTCCGATGTGAACGACGGCGAAGGAGTCTAGAACAGCGTTGGGTGGAGGGGGTGATACGGGTACCACCGTTTGTGTCTCTTCAACTGTCTGTGCGGCCTCAGGCTCACTCAGGATGGTTGTCTGTGAAAAAGAACGAATGCAAAGAGGAGATATGATCGTCTGGGGAATGGGTCGAACGGCTAATGGGACGGCGCTAAAGCGAGATCAGGTGGAGATGAAGGATCAAATGTCTAACCTGATGTGAGATCTGGTCACACCGGGAAGATGATGTGGGAGTGTCACACATGGGCGGCTCAATCCTGGCCCTTGTAGGCATCGCCGCAGCATGATCCTCAGATATGTGATGAGATCACCTCTCAGTTGGTTAGTTGTAGCATGGTAATTAAATCAAATTTCCAACTTGATAAAACTCTTTGCCAGACGCTGCGAACGTGACCGTTGTCACAAGTAAGATTCGGTCGAGAATAGATCTATGAGCTGTTCTTCAACAGGTTCGCGATCACTTTCAGAATACTGCCCCATCGCTATGGTGATAATTCTACAAATTATCGCAGCGAGGGATTCCGTATTATACACCGAGGTCCACATAAATAGCAACCCGGTCACCTCGATTGAAAGCAAGGCTCTAGACTGGAACAGATGCACAGGCTGAGAGATGGTAGTTTACCACCAGCCGTCATCACGCCCACAGAGCCTACTATGGAAAATCGGTCTCGAGGGAGGTAGATCACGCGATGATACTTCAATGTTGACGTTAACAGGTACTCGAGAGAGGCTATGAGAACATGGAGGAGCTCAGAGGCCCTGGTGAAACAGGAGAGTGACACGCCTGCTGTGGTCATTCGAAGTACAGAAGATCTGAAAGACACTCTACGTCCAAATCAGGCGGAGACTGAAAAGCCAAACGACAAGGCGATGAGGTGGTGTCAACACCATTTCGATCGCATCACTCATCTATTCAACAGGAGGTCATGCTCTTCGATTCAAAAAGACGTTCCGAGTCGTGAGCGGGGCAAGTTGATCTCTGCAGATGATTTGACCGCCATTCGCGAACGATGTCGAAAGGATCTGAAGAACGTCTTGGATCAGATGCCCACCTCTCAGGGGGACATCGAATCTGAAGGTAGAGCTGTGCGTGAAGTGGCCATGGACTTCATTTTCGCCTCCGATGAGGTATTGTTGCGCCATCTTTTTCGATTGTCTTCCCATTGAAACGAAAAACAGTCGTTAGAGGAAGGAGTGGCGAAGAAGTCCATCATGAAATTGACATCGCTTGAAAAACAGATCAGAGGTACGACCACACAGGCATCACAGTTGAAGGGCTGTGTGATGAGAATGTTATTCGTCATCTCTTCGTATTCTCGCATCCAAGAGTGGCTGGGAAGCGTCAGAAAGAGAATGGTGAATCGTCTCCGCCCTTTCACCTCTAAAGATTTCACAGGATGAGATCGTTGCTCTCCGTCCACGTTCGAAGAAGAGGAACAGGTGTGTCATCACCGACACCATCGTCTTCCACGAGTCAACGATTCTGCAGTCACCGCTTGGCCATCACAAAGAGTGGCTCTCTCTCCCCTGATCTAGTGGGTAGGAAGAGAGGTGTCATCATGTCTTCTCAGTCCGCCCTGCGCTCATCCGAGTTACCTGATAGCCCGACCGGTGACACGAAGAGGGAAGATCCATTTCAAATATCAGACGATCTCAACAACGAGCTCAACAGTCGAATCGAAGCCAGGAGATCGAGAAACTGCGCATCTTCCGGTCAGAAGACTTGGAAACCTTCTAGTCCGCTGAACTCCCCTACACTGTCCAGGAGGTCTGTACCTTCTCCCACGCTGTTACCGAAAGTTCCACGTCTCGCTCTCGGGGCGATCACACTCTCTGAGAAGAGAGTGACCACGGAGGAAGACCTGACGAAATCGAAGAAGAACAGCTTCAGTTTCGGATTCGGCCTGAAGAAGAGAGAGCAGAGGTCGGGGGACGTCGTACAACAATTACAAGCGGTGAAAAATTGTCGAGTGAGTGTCGTACGTTGTGTGGAGAAGTTTTGTCTGAATGTGAGGAGAGGGGAACGGCACCGGTGTTTTTGAACTACAGTGAGCCTGACTTGGCGACGATCGCAGAGCTCACCACGGAGAGAGAGAACATCACGCAGAATTCTCCCCTGGTGACTTCTCATCACACGTCTCAGAACAAATTCTGACCGTTTCAGTCGCGATCTCGATCACTCGAGAAACTAGAGAAGGAGAAGACACAAGTGGAAAAAGAACTCGTCGTTTGCAGGATCTGTGAGGAGGAGGTCTCTCTCAGTTTGTTGAAAGACCATTCCAAGTTTTGCGTCATCGCCAACACGTGGGACATGATCGCAGCGGCGGAAGATGAACATCTGAGCAAAATGGTCTGCAGCCTGAACGATCGTATCAAAGAAGTAACAGGAGATGCACTTCAGGGTGACTCGCCAGTGAAGGACTCTGTGGATATGGACCTTCTATTATTACTGAAGAAGATAGCCGAGAGGTGAGAAATGAAAGTATGAGAGTCTCACCTGACGAATTCAGCGCTTTCGATGCCAGTTTCAAGGAATGCATTCAATTATTGTCGAAGTTGCAGCAGACTGAGTTGAAGACGGCGAAGGAAGTGGGGCAGGAGCTGGAGAAATTGGTGAGATGAAGAGTGTCGTCATCAGCTCACGCTTCATCAGATCAAAGAGAAGATGGACGCTCTCATCAGGGCAGAAGAGGCCGTGATTCATTCTCCCCGTGTGTTACGGAGTAATTCCCCCCGAGTTTTGAACCGTGGAAAGCAACCAGAGAAGGATAAGTCAGAGAAAGCCATACCTTCCATGAAAGATTTTGAATTGATCAAACCCATCACGAGAGGGGCTTTCGGGTGAGCTCGATTATAAGATGAAATGAATGCATGTAATGCTGACGATATACAGGAGCGTGTATCTAGCGCGAAAAAACCGAACAAAGGATCTTTATGCCATCAAGGCATTGAAGAAAGCGGACACGATACAGAAGAACCATGTGAGGCACGTGGCAGCTGAAAGGAACATTCTCTGTCAGACTCAGCACGATTTCGTGGTGAAGATGTATTACAGCTTCCAATCTGTGGTATGTCATCATCCTATGTCGTCATCCGTTGATTCCAACAGGATTATTTATTTTTAGTGATGGAATATGCCAACGGCGGCGATCTATTTTCACTCCTGTGTGAGCATGGATCAGTCAGTGAAGATACGGCCAGGGTGAGCGGCGAAAGATTTCTGTTCCTATCGGAAATGTGTGTTCATTATCATCAGATGTACGTGGCTGAGACGGCCTTGGCGTTAGAATATTTGCATTCCCAAGGAATTGTACATAGAGATTTAAAGCCCGATAACTTATTGATCGACCGTAACGGCCACATCAAACTGACTGATTTTGGACTGAGCAGTTTGGGATTGATAGACGGTACGATCATCTCCTTTCAATCTTCGCCTGATCTCTCGCAGTCGATTTTTCAAAGAGCCTCAGAAACGTCCACAACGGTATCAAACCAAAGAGGAATTCAACCGATCCCAAGGCCAGAAAACTGTACAGCGGTGTGGGTACACCAGACTATCTCGCTCCAGAGATTCTCCTCGGTATCGGCCACAGTGAGTCTCACGTCGATGTTTCTTCACGTTCTCACCTGCATAGGCTTTCCGGTAGACTGGTGGAGTTTGGGTGTCATCCTCTTCGAGCTACTGTGTGGTGAACCACCCTTCTCCGGCAACACAGTCGAGGAGATCTTTCGCAATATCCTCAGCTTGGAGATCTCGTGGGACGACAGCATCTCCCCTTCTGCCAGAGATCTCATCTCAAGCTTGCTGCGACGCAATCCAGACGAGAGATTGGATGCTCTGGGAGTGAAGAGCCATCGATTTTTCGAGAACGTGCTGTGGGACGAAGTCATGACTCAGACACCTGATTACATACCACCCGTGGTCGATCCAGAGAGCACGGAGAACTTTGGGGGTGAGTAAGATGAGGTGCGACCGTTCTGATGATGATCAGCGAGAGATGCACGGTTCGACACGGACTCTGCGTTGAAAGCGCTGGAGAACAGTACATTGATGGACAACACGAACATACATCAAGATTCAACGTTTGGAACCTTTTGGTTCGTCAATTTCGCGCATTTGGAGCAGAAGAATTTGGATCTGTTCAAAGACCTTTACTCACCCAAGAGACCGAGATCCAAGAGTCAGTGAAAAGAAAACGAAAAATCCAAAAAAAGATAAAAAAAGAGTGAATCGACATCGTTGTAATCTCACCACGCGATGTCATGTGATTCACGATCGTCATGGAAGAACTGCGAAAGAGGGGGAATGACTTCTTTCAACAGGGAAAATTAGAAGATGCCATCAGGTGCTACGATCAGTGTGTCAGATCAGCCGGTCCGAATGATGTGGCCTCATGTGCTCCTGCGCATTCGAACAGTTCTCTCTGTCACTTCAAATTGAATCAAGTGGAGAAAGCTCTCGAAGAGGCAGATTCTGGCATACGATGTCTCCCATCCCACGCACGGGTGATGCTAATCCAATCGTACACCATCCTCAAACGCACAGAGCCACTTTAGAAGAGCCGAAGCATTGTTACGTATGGGACGTTGTGGAGAAGCTCTCAAGTCCATTCGCGATGGTTCCGCCATTGATTCCAACATGTTCCAAGACATCTCGGAGCAAGCCAAGAAGCAGTTACGATTGGAAGCACAGTTCAAGAACGCATCGAGGACCAAAATCGCTGTTCGGATCGTTGATGAAAAGTCTGGAAAAGGACTCTTTGCGACATCGAGCATGGATGGTGAACAAGAGATCTTGCGAGAATCTCCTCTCTTCTTTGTTCAGCACTCTCTCAATATGGTGATTTCGACAACAACATCACCGAATGAACTCTTGTTACAGGAAGCCGTCTTAGCTTGTCATGGATGCATGTCCTTCATCGGTCTGTTGAGACAAGGAGAAGGGAAGCCATCTTCCAGGCTCAACGTTCCACACAACCCGTTCGTCTCTTGCAAAGAAGATTGCGATGATGTCTTCTGCAGTGACAGTTGCCGGAGTATTCACGAGGTACGTAACGGAGCGTAACGATACCACTCAGTCCAACAGGGTAGACACTCTCTCATGTGTACCTCACAGAAAGAGATGAGAAATTTCATGTCACTTTCGAATGCAACCACAGAACGATTCAGCTTGGCCGCCACCATCATCGCTGCCATCGTTCACGAACACAGGTAAGACATCACAATGTGATATCATCCATCTCGTCGTGTACGTTGTTCACGTACGACAGAGAAAATGGCGGGAAAAAATCTCTGAATGACGTGGAGCATTTCGTAGATTATGACTGGGCCAAGGGAACAGAATATAAATCGAAAGAGGTGATGATGGGAGAGAGAGAAGCTTTCTTGGAATCACTCTCCCTCCTCAAATCCACACGCGTCTATGAACCGGCGCTCGATCATCGTGAGTGATCATCATCAAAGTCATCGACATGATCGAGTCCTGATCATTTTCCTCCATACGATGAGGAAAAGTTAGTTCCACGTTACACATTCATTGTTTCTAGACTCATATGTTTACCCTTTGTAGTTTTCACGGAAGAGTACTACTCCCACCTCATCGGTGCCATCGAGAGAAATTCTGCAGTTTTCGAGGGAATTCCGGACCAAAAGTTGTACGAGAAGCTACATTCTAAATTGAAGATCGAATTGGAAGACATCCCTGTGGCTCAAGGCTTGGGTATGTTTCAACTGCACAGCTGCATGAACCACTCGTGCACGCCAAATGCGGTGGTGGTGGGCCCTCGCGTGGGAGGCACGCCGTGTGTACGTATCATTACGTTACGCCCCATAAGAAAGTGGGAACAGATCTTCATCTCTTACGTGGACGAAACCGAGCCCCACTCCTCTCGCCACGGAAAAATATCGGAGAATTACGGCTTCTCTTGCAACTGTCACAGATGTCTACACAACACGTAACGTCTCTATTTCTTCTCCTTCTTGTCCTTCTTCTCTTTCTTCTCCTTCTTCTCCTTCTCTTTCTTCTCCTTCTTTTCCTTCTTCTCGCTCTTGCTGTCCCTCCGGTTGATGATGAGAGGTTGTGGTGAAAAAGCGGCGGCGACGGGTATCACTGTCTCTTTCGGTGCAGGTGCTGGCCCGCCCGGCATGACACCGAAAGGTGATTTATAGACGGCCATTGGACTCGAGCTGCTCGGACTCGCAGGTGTCGGTAGAGAAGGAATGGCTGTTCGACATCAGATCGAGATCGGATGATGTGATGTGATGTCACCTGCGTATGCAGATGGGCCGGGAGATGATGGAGAGGTCAGAGGTGGAAGTGAAGAGGTCGTCGGTTTCGTTACAGTCAGGGGGGTGATGGTAGATAATGAGGGGATGGCTCCGTAATTCGAGTTGGCTGCAGGTGCTGGAGTGATACCAGATAATGAAGGGATGGCTCCATAGTTCGAATTAGCTGCAGGTGCCGGTGTGATGGATGATAATGAAGGGATCGCTCCGTAGTTGGAAGGTGATGCAGGTGCTGGTGTGATACCAGATAATGAAGGGATGGCTCCGTAGTTTGAATTGGCTACTGGTGCGGGGGTGAGACTCGATAGTGGAGGGATAGCTCCGTAATTAGAAGGTGATGCAGGTGCTGGTGTGATACCAGATAGTGAGGGGATGGCTCCATAGTTTGAATTGACTACTGGTGCGGGGGTGAGACCAGATAACGAAGGGATGGCTCCATAGTTTGAATTAGCTGCAGGTGCTGGTGTGATGGATGATAATGAAGGGATCGCTCCGTAGTTTGGGTTCGAGTTGGACGAAGTGGCTGTGGATGGAATCGAGCCGTAGTTAGAGGATGAGCCTCCATTAGCCAATGGGGCTGGAATGACTCCGTAGTTCGATGCGTTGCCAGCAGTGGCGGTCGGCGGCCCCGATAAAGGAGGGATCGAACCGTAGCCGGAGTTGAGGATGTTTGATGGTCCAATCGATCTTCTCGCCTGATTGGGAGACGAATGTAAGGCAGGTACGGCTGTCAAGCCAGACAAGCTTGGAATCATACCGTAGTTCGAATTACCAGCTGAAGGGGGAGAGCCATTGCTCATTCCTGATGGTTGACCCACGATGCTGTTGGCAGCAGCGACCAGATTGGGAGGCAGACCGCCATGATTGGAGGGACTTGCTGGTGTAGATATCTTTCGCACAGGTGTGGGTGATGCTTTTGGAGAGTTCGAGAAGGCTGGAAGAGCACCGTAGTTACCAGCCATCGTGGGAGGGGCGTTACCTGCACAGAATGAGTGGGTCGCAAATCGATCTACATACCCGAAATGTGGGTCGCTGCTGTTTGGCTCGTGATCGATGAGAGGGAAGGTATGGTTCCGTAATTGCTAGCAGAAATGCTCGCCCTCTTTTCACCTGAATGATAATAAGAGAGGGCCGATACATCCATCGGCTTGGCTTACCGGTAGCAGCGAGGGCAGCAGGATTAGTCCCCACTGTTGGAATGGCTGAATAGTTCTCCGACATCAGAGAGGTCTGCACTTCGTGGAGGGAGATGAAATGTTTTGCTTGACTTTTTTGACATGACTTCGCAGGTCCTACACTTACGAAAAATAAAAATAGAAGTAGGTGACCAGGGAAGACTTAGAGCACAGTTGCTCCATCAGCATGCTGCCACAAGATGATCTGGACTTTCGATGGCCTTCTTCTGTGGAACTCGAATTAGAGGAATTCACCACCAAGATCAGAGATCACAGCTTCGAACAGAAGAAGGAAGAGGTGCAGAGGTACGTGGAAGAGAATGCCAGCCGGCTCAACATCAACAAATTGAGAAAGAGGAATGTCTGTGGCAAATCGTTGAAAGATGCGATGGATTGGAAGAAGAAGGGGAACGATCATTTTCAGAGGAAGAGGATCAAAGAGTCGTTAGAATGTTATTCTCAGGTAACATCAACATCCCGCACCTTCTTTCTCCTCTACCAGCTCCATCACATCATCACAATTGTGATTACTAATTTGAAAGTCAGTTGGTCTTGACATCACCACGCGGATCTGAGGAATTATCCTTTGGCTATGCAAATCGCTCAGCTGCACTCTTCCATCTCGATCACTTCTCAGACGCCATCGAGGATGCCACGCGGGCTATAGAGAGCAACGAATATCCGAAGGAGAAGAAATATAAGATATTGCAGAGGAGAGGATTGTGTTACATGGCCGAGAAGAGGTGAAGATCTTGTGAGTCATAAGGTGATGTTCACGTCGATGCAGGTGGAAAGAGGCTATTTCCGATTTTCAAAAAGCGAGCGAACAATGTGGAGATGATAAAGAGCGTGATGCCATCAAGAAGAACCTAGAGAAAGCAACTTCTGGCTTGAAGGAGGACACAACACAACCGACCGATCCATCATCCAAGAGTGCGCCTTCTTTCCTTCTACTTATTTATCTTATATTATCACATCGCATCATCAATAATCACATCACAATGTCGATGATCACATCATCAATGATCGCATGAAATATTGATGATAGCACAGCCAACAAGAAAAACAATTATCTCTCTCCCCCTCGCCTCCACACCGATATCGCCAACGCATCAGCCAGCCTCGACCTCCAGCTGTCGACGGTTGTTGGTCGACATTTCGTCGCTTCCAGTCCCATTCCCCACGGAGAAATCATAATCTCCGAAGACCCATACGCTGCCGTTCTGTTGAGAGATCACGAGAATGAAAGGTGCCACCACTGCTTCAAAGTCACCCGCGCGTTCGTACCGTGAGTCATCATCTACAACGTTGTAGATGGACGATATCTGACGAGATACAGTTGCAACCGATGCTGTGTGGCGAGATTCTGTTCTAAGAAATGCGTGGATTATTCCAAGTGGTATCACGATGGAGAATGGTGAATCGTCCGTCTACAACTGTAACTGACGGCCGCCAGCGGCAGTGCCTTCTATCAAAAAGCCCCCACTCAGTTGATTTTGACCCTTCGCATCGTCGCGCGTCGCAATTTTCAGAGACAGATCGGAGTGGAGAGGGACGACGACGGAGATTCCGACGGATCTTCCGTGGGAGACAGTATACCCGGCACGGATGAATCGGGCCGATTCAACGGTGATCTACAACGGTGTAGATCGATTTCTGAAATTTTTCAGCGGATTACCGCTCTGTACAATCACTCCTTCCACATTTCGATGAGTTTCCCCTCATCGATCTGCTGGACAATCTGTTCAATGCATCCATGGCCGTATTGTGCCTGAGAGAATCCGGAGAAAACTCGTGGGAATTCGACGGAATTCTCCATCACCTCTGTCAGTTACGTACGAACGTACACGCCATCACTGAGATGGTCGACGAGCCGGAGAGAAAGTGTGTCGACGGAGAAATTTCGTGGAGTATTCTGAACCCTCGCAGAGACAGCGTCAAGCAGTACCGACAGAAGAGAATCGCTGAAGCTTTGTACGTAACTTCATCTCTCTTGAACCACTCTTGTTCACCCAACACACTCGTCGCCTACGAGGGTGAGTCCAGAACTCGATGAAAACTCATCCCCACAGGTAGAAAGATCGTGATCAGGTGTGGCTCGTTGTAGATCGAGTATACTGACTCATCCACAGATCTACCGAAGACATTGTAGAGGGAGCCGAGGTGTCTCACTGCTACGGACCCCACGCAGGACACATGGGCTACAAGGGAAGACAATTTCACCTCAAGAAACAATATTTCTTCGACTGTCAGTGTCCCACATGCAGATCGTGAGACTACATCATGAATGTCGACGCTGAAATGTCGACAGGCGTGAGGACACTGGAGGCTTCAATTGTCCGAATCGATGTGGCATCCAATTGCAAGAGATGAATGGATGGACGAACGATAAGAGCGACAGATTACAATGCAGGAGGTGCAAGATCACAGTACCAGTGCGAAAATTAGAAGAAGATGAAGAGGTGGGAGACGCACGTCGATCTACAACCTGCCACTGACTCGTTGTAGATGGCCGATCAGTACTTTGATAAGGCGAGGGAGTACAAGGAGAGACAGGAGATCGATACGGCGATCCAGTGGTATAGAAAGTGTTTGGAGAAGAGGAACAAGTTGTACACGAAATTTCATCTGAAAATAGGGGAGGTGAACGATGCCATAGGAGAGATCCATGCGTCGAGGAAGGTGAGTCGCGGTCACATGATGATGATGATGGATGATGAGCGATCGATACTGACGATGACATGCAGGAATGGAAGGCAGCTGCGGAACATGTGGCCAAAGCAATTGAAGTGAACGAACGCAATTTTGGTGAAGATTCTCCCGAGCTCGGCCACGAATACGCCAAGGTCACCATCATCATCACCTCCTTCATCATCTCATCCACACATTGTGTCTGACTCATGCCAAACAGATCGCCAGCATCTACTACAACGATGAACAATTTGTTCTCTCCATCGAAAACGCAGAGAAGTCACGTAACATCCTCTCGAAGCATTACAAGAAGGATGGCCATGAAGTTCTGAGAGAGATGGAGGAGTTGAGAGCTCACCTGTTGGACTTTTTCGAGAAGACTGTAGGTCCTTACTGGAGCACATAAAGGAAGGCTATTCATCATCTTCACGTCTACATCATGAGTAGACTCGTGTTGTTGTGCTCTCAATTTTTGTATGTCACGTAAATACGTAAGTTGGGGAGATTTCACAATATAAATGAAACACGTGACCCACAACGGCAACAGTAACATCATGCCACCCAGGGTCATCTACTGGTTTCGAACGGACTTGAGGCTTCACGATTCGCCAGCACTCTCGAAAGCTTTGGAGTTAGAACCTGAGTGTTTGTATCCCGTTTGGACCTGGGACGACCATTATGTGTTCCATGCCAGAGTGGGTTTCTATACATTCTATCTGTATTGAACTATTTCAGGTTGGAGTCAATCGCTGGCAGTTTCTGCTCGATTCTCAAAGCCAATTGTCTGAAAACATCACGAAGATCAACCCGAAATCCAAATTACATGTCTTGAGAGGTCCACCTCTTCAAATCCTTCCCATCGTTGTGAAGCAGTGGAAGATCACCCACCTTGTCTTCGAGAAGGTACCCAGCTGCACCAATGATCTTCCATCTGACACGAATATAGGACACCGACACCTACGGTAGATCTCGAGATGATCAAGTGATGGAGATGATGAGAAAACTGAAAGTGGAGGTGAGTCCACTGCCTTCTCTCGATGTCACCTGATACAATCTAATCAGGTCATCTCGGTATCGGGTCGAACACTGTGGGACGTCGATGAAGTTCTAAAGAGGAACAAAGGAAAGCCACCCAACACCATCAACGCCCTCTCCAAGATCACAGAGAAGATGGGCCCACCCGAACATCCTCTACCCACACCGACTTCTCTTCCTGATCCCGGCGATCTCGGTGTGATCTCATTCGTCAATAGGTCATCTCATCTAGAACAGATCTGGACATCGAAAGTCAGTCAGTCGATGATGCAGAAGATCTCAACGCTGAACAGAGAGAGAAGGTGAATCCACTCGAAACCTTCTCCTCCTCCATCTCACTATACTCATCATGATGCAGCCTGCCGTCTGCTACGATTCCATTAGAGGGCCCAAGGGAGACTTCTCCGTTCCCACCTTCGAAGAGCTGGGTCTCAAACCCGCCACTTCTCCATGGCGCGGTGGAGAATCCGTCGCCCTGAAGATGCTGACTGAATACACGGACGACATAGAGAAGACGGCAAAGTTTTCCAAGCCAGACACTCCTCCCACTCAATTCTTACCTCCCGCAACGACCAACTTGTCGGCTCACTTGCACTTTGGCACGTTGTCCGTCAGGACTTTCTGGTACAAGGTGAGAGTACGGTGGGGAGGGGGGAGGCTCAATTATTCGGGCAGGTGGAGGAGTCCGTGGCGAAATTCAAGGGGAAAAAGTCGAGTTTCCCCACAAACCTTCCCGGTCAGTTGATGTTCAGGGACATGTACTTCTGCTGTCAAGCTGGTTGGGAAAATTTCGAGAGGATGGAGGGCAACAAGGAATGCAGGTTCATCCCATGGGCCTTACGCAACTCGTACGTATTATCTCATACGTACCGTACGTCTCACGTGATCAGTTACGACGAAGAAGGAAGAGTCAACGGCCAAGAGAGGGACGGTGAAGCGGAAGAATGGTTCACCCGGTGGAAGGAGGGACGTACCGGTACGTACTTGTCGACGTCGACACATCACTCACCTTCCCAGGCTTCCCGTGGATTGACGCACTCATGAGACAACTGAAGCACGAGGGCTTCATCCACCACCTCGGCCGACACTCTGTCGCTTGTTTCTTAACGAGAGGACACTGTTACATCAGTTGGGAGAGGGGCCAGGTCAGTCCACTTTCCCGCCAGAAAACTCACGGAAATCTCCAGGAAGTCTTCGAAGAGTGGCTGATCGACCACGAGGCCGCGTGTAACTCTGGAAACTGGCAGTGGTTGTCTGCCTCTGCCTTCTTCCATCAGTACCACAGAGTCTACAGCCCCATCGCCTTTCCCAAGAAGTACGACAAGACGGGACGATTGGTACGACACTATTGTCCGGAGCTGTCGAAATTTCCGGACAAGTACATCTATGAGGTGGGAGACGTTGGAACGTGCATCTGAAGAGGAGCAGCCTTGGAGAGCACCAAAGGCAGAGCAGAAGGCGGCGGGGTGTATCATTGGAGAAGACTATCCTCTTCCTATGTTCGACGAGGGAGAGAGAAGGAAGCGTTGTTTAGATGCCATGGGTCACGCGTACAAGGTTGGAATGTATGGAGGTGAGGGTGTGATGTGATGGCTGTGGAGAGAGGGTGAAGGGAGTAGGGGATGAGAGGTTGAGAGATGGAAGCTGGAGGGAGTTGTTTCCAGAGGTGAAGGTGAAGAAGGAGAAAGTCAAGGAAGAGAAGGGAGGGAAGGTGAAGGAAGAGAAAGTCAAGGAAGAGAAGGGAGGGAAGGTGAAGGAAGAGAAGGAGGAGAGGGGAAAGAAGAGGAAGGGTACATTGGATGAATATGTGTCGAAGAAGGTGAGGTGGATGGACATGGACTAAATCTGAATGCATTCAAGAAGAACGTGAAAAAGGAAGAAGAGGAAGAGGAAGAAGAAGAAGAGGAAGAAGAAGAAGAAGAAGAGGAAGAAGAGGAAGAAGAAGAAGAAGAAGAGGAAGAAGAAGAAGAAAGAGGAGGCAAGAGAGGGAAAGATAAGAAAGAGAAGGAGAAATTAGCCTCCATGGGTCCATCCAAACCAAAGAGAAGGAAAAGATAAACCCCCCATCGTTTCGACTCACTAAATCAACAAGAACGACCGTGTCTGCGAGAACATAAATTTAATAAACATACACTGCATTCTAAGCAGAAGCCTCGTGCAGGGGATTAACACCTCCAGTCTGGCTTCCCTGGTACATCGGGTTGTTCTGAACACCTCCGGCGGCAGCCTGGCTGGCAGAGAAGAAGTCATAACCCTTCTTCGCTCCGAATCCCAAAATGGCGGCACCGGCCGCGCCTCCCACGACGGCTCCAGCAATGACACCGGCGGCAATCTTGACCGGCGTGAAATCGAAGCCCTTGCAGTAGCAGCATCCCTCCTGTATAGACGATGAGTCTCTGTCCGTGATGATGACAATCATGATGAGACTCACGAGGGTGGGGTCCTGGTGACAGTCTACACCCTTGCAAGTGATGTTGGTCTGTGTGACACCGAAGGAAGGATCACACGAAGTGATGAGGCAAGAGTTGTTCTGAGCGGGCTTGAAGTCCAGAGGAGTGAAGATGCAGCCACCGGTGAGGGGGTCGCAGCTGTCAACGGTGCAGGCGTCGTTGTCGTCGCAGAGAACGTGGGTGATGTTGAGAGTGGGAATACCATCGTCGATGCATTGGACGGTGAGGCAGCTGTTCTGAGCGAGGGGGTATTTGTACTCGAAGGCGGGAGCGCCGTTACTACCCTGGGTGAGATCGCAGTACCAGCCGACGCAGCTCGTGTTCTTGGGAACGGTGGTAGATTCGATCTGGAGTTTCGTGAGACGGTGAAATTTTGCGGAGAACTCACTTTGCAGGTACGATCTGTCTTAACGTAGGTGTAACCGGCGGGAACGGAAGTCTTTGTGTTGACGCATCTCACGGTGGAGCAAGGAACTGAATCACAGGGGAACTGAAGGAGTCAGTCTACAACTCGCCATCTTCTCCTCCCCACCTTGGCGCAGGCACCCTCGCAGACGTTATCAGTCGACACTTGGCATCCATTGTTGTTGAGGTCACAGTATCCGGGGTAACAGGTAGCATTTCCGGTCTTACCAGGGCATACCTTTGGAGTCACCTGCCAGCCGACGGCAGGGTTAGGGCAGTCTGCGGGGTTCTGGCAGACATTGTTCGAAGGCTTCGCCGTGCTCTTGACGACGTCACAGTTACCGGTGGCACCGTTGGGATCACAAGCGTAAGTGTAGCACAAGTTGTTCTTTGCGTTGCACTTTGCGGTGGAGTTGGACTTGTCGAGGGTGTAGGTACAGGTGGCGGGGGACAAGATGGCAACGGTGCAGGCGTCGACGGCCGGGGGTGGCTTACACTCGCATTTTCCTTGGCAGACTCCACAGCCGTCGTACTGGTTATCGGGGCAGTAGATGTTCATGGTTGTCTGCAGCTTGAGGTTGGAGTTGACCGACTGTCTCTCGCAGTAGAACATGTCAAAGGGGTAAGACCATCCATCCTTCATGGTGCCAGCGAAGGGGAGGTCACCGAGCTTCTTCGTGCTGCCGTAGGCGTTGTGGAGGCCTCCCAGATCGAAGGCGAGTTGGTTGTTCAAGAAGATCCAGAGATCATCATCTCCGACGAATGTGAGGGTGGCGGTCTTGTTGTAGACGAAAGCACCGTGGGCCTCCACGCAGAAACCGTAGTTGTGGTTCTGCTCGATGTTCTGGTTGTTGCCCCAGCCTCGGTTCTCGATGGGGAAGAATCCGGACACATCGATACCGTAGACACCGGTGTTACGGTCGAGGGTGAGAGTGAGATTGTAGTTGATGGGGTCCTGTCCGGGCCATGCGGAGCTCCACCATCTGATTCGAAATGTGAGTGGACGATTCGTATGGGAATGAGAGGACGTACTTGGCGAATGTGGCGGCGTCCTTGACTTGGTGGTTTCCGTCGGTCTGTCCGTTGGGTGCGTCTTCCTGCGAAGAGTGTGAGTTTAGAGGGGGAAACGGGCATTTCACCTTGATGTAAACCATCTTTCTGTTCTTGTCCAGAGTGTTTGCGACCATGTTGAGTAGGGGAGCCTGCTGTCCGTATCCCCATCTGTTTCTCTTCAGAACTAATCGAGACATGTCGTGACGTTCACCTTCCCTTAGTGAATTGCTGGGGCTGAACGGTCTCGTGGCAGTTGGCCATGGTCATCAGTGCTTTCTTTCCGTTGGGTGGATTAGACACCCACTCATCTGGAACGCAGGGGAAGTAATCGTGGATGACCACTGCGAGGTTCATCGTATCCTCTAAAGCGGCCATGGTGGCTGCAGCAAACAGAAGGGCGACGATGCAGGCGGCTCTCATGGTTCCGGTTCGGTTGGAAATGCCCTTCTCCCTTTCTCAGTCTCGACCTTGCCTTTTGCGCTCTTGCGCAAATCTGCGAATCTGGCTCTGGTCTAGCTCGGAATCGCATAAATGTCGCATTTGACGTTCCTGTCAAACCGCGGGCACCACTCGGAGATCGAAGAGGAAAATGTGAGCGCACAGGTGACCTCAAGTCTAAACCTTACCGTGATGTGAAAAATATATCGGCCCCTACAGGTGGGGAGACCTTCTAAATATCAATCATCACAGGGGCTGTGTCCTGTCGTTTCGGATCGGTATAGAGGAGGCATACAAAGTTGCCGAAAGTAGTGGGTATTTCTGGTCTGGTCGCAGCAAGGAGAGCTCGCGACACCATCACATGAGATAGCGTCTGAAGCTTGGTGAGTGAGACCGAGATCTGGGATGGTGATATCGTGCTTCCAGGCTATCATTGTTTTCTGGCCCCGTTGCGAGGGCCGTGGGTGAAGATTGGGAGAGTGTATATCAAAGTGCTAGTTCTCTCATTTTAAGAGGAGAGGTCTATTCAGAACTGATCCTCTCTGCTCGTCTCCTTCAAATTACCCAAATTACTGGTGCGAAATTTGAATTTGGTGTGTCGGGATCAGACGGACTTGTCATCGAATCAGAAGGTGAGATGGAGAGGTCAGCCACTCTCACATTCTTCACTCTGTGCACACGTAGATCTTTCTCATTTCGAATCTATTCGCCTCTCTTCCAGTCTTTCCATCTCTCGTTCCAAGTGTAAGACACTGAACTGGATGTGCATGGGGACCATGGCATTGTAACTATGTATCGTCTTGTTGATCGCCTGTAACTCTCTCGCAAACTCCTCTTGAACTCTCTTCCATTCCTCCTCTCGGCTCTCTAAAGAGGATGATGGTGTCGCTGTTGTTCCCTGCAACCATCTCGACAGAAACCCTCCATCAGGTCTTTCTGTTTGTCTGATGACTCTGCCCTTCCATCAGTTTTGACTCTTCTTTGCATCATCCATGCTCACCGATGCCTACGTCGAAACCCTTCGTATAATAGTTGTCTCTGCTGTGCGAGTTTTTCACAGATCTCTGCATTCTTCTCCACCCATTCAGGTCTCGCTCCATTCCTCTTCATCAGCTGCTTGTGTCTCAGAATGAGAACGACGGAGTACGTACCTTATGTGCGTGGACTTCGATGCGATCTAAGAATGGATTCTCGTATTCAGTCAAAGATTCTAAGGGCTTACCCCTGTGTATGATTAATGATGATGTAGATGGATCTTCTTCTCACGTGGCAGCATCGTCAAATTTACCTTCTGATATAGCTTGTTTGATACGTGACTCTGCTAGCCAATTTCCATAGACATATGGATCATATCCAGACTCGCTGTCTCCAGTCTCAATCATTGTAAAGAAAATGTCAGCTCACGAATCACTCCATCCTTCTGTCGCTTCAGATAGAGCTTGCCTCTTAGCCACCTCCAGACGTGCCTTTGTGATGATGAATCAATCGCCATTGGAGTCACAGGATATATGTGATCACCTCTTCTGCATTCCTCGGCCGCTCATTGATCGTCGGTCGAACTGTATAAATCACATCAGCCATCGATATGGACAACACGCACCATCTTTTGAAGAGAAATGCCCCGAGAACGAAGAATAAGGACGCCGAACACGTTCACATCTCATGTTCACCCGACATCGACTCCACATCCGTCCCTGCATCTCTCGATCTGATTTTCACCGACACATTACTCCATCTTTTATTCCAGAACTTCAACTCATCAGATCGGTGACGCTCACGGGCATCTCATCCTGCACATCACGTCAGCATCACCCCTCCTCCATCAAACTCACAATCTGTGTGGCATAAAACTGCTCGATGTCTCTGAGGATCTTGATGTCATCGCTCTTGACAAAGTTGATGGCAACTCCCTTTCTACCGAATCTACCACTGCGACCGATTCTGTGGATGTACAGCTCTCTGTTGTTGGGGAGATCGTAATTGATGACGAGAGACACCTACCACGTTCAGTCTCCATCTACAACGTTGTAGACGGCCACTCACTTGCTGGACGTCGATACCTCTCGCCCACAGATCGGTGGTGATGAGGACTCTCCTGCACGATTTCAGTCGAATTCCACGGAAATTTCGCGTGAAACTCACGTCTCTGCGTTTCTAAACTGCTCCATGATCTGCTCTCTCTCCTTCTGAGGCATCTCTCCGTGCATGGAAGATACGGTGAAGTTGCTCTTTCTCATCTTGTCTGTCAACCAGTCGACCTTCCTCTTCGTGTTACAGAAGATGACGGCCTGAGTGATGACGAGAGTGTCGTAGAGGTCGCAGAGGGTGTCAAACTTCCACTCTTCCTTCTCCACGGCAACGAAGAACTGCTTGATGCCCTCCAGGGTCAGCTCATCACGCTTGACGAGGATGCGAATGGGGTCGGTCATGAACTTTCTGGTCATGTCTAAGACATCCTGAGTCAGTGTCGCTGATACCACGACGATCTGGGTGGCGGGTGGCAAGAAACGGTAGATGTCGTAGATTTGCTCCTGAGAGGGTGTCAGAAGAGGAGAGAGGGAAAGCTTCACCTTGAATCCCTGGTTGAGCATTTCATCGGCCTCATCGAGAACCAACATCTTGATGTTGCGGGTGCGGAGAACGTTCCTGGAGATCATGTCGAACACACGACCTGGAGTACCAGAGACGACCTGTTAAGAGGTGAGGCGTGATACGGAAGGTGCATGTCGAGATGCATGTACCTGAACTCCCTGCTCGAGGGCACGGATGTCTTCTCCGACAGACTTTCCTCCCACGACGCCTCTGACTCCGACGCTCATGTAACTTCCAAGAGACAGGCAGACCTGATGAGAGACGTCAGATGGAGACGGAGGGGAGGATGGAAATGAAATGAGTGAGGATGTGAGTGGAGATATCACCTTTTGGATCTGTTGTGCAAGCTCACGAGTCGGTGATAGGATGAGTGCTTGTGTCTCTCTCACGGAGGTATCGACGAGCTGCAGGACTCTGCGACGATGTTCAGTGATCCGAACACCGAGAGTTTCGCACGCTCACCCGATAGAGAAGGTGGCCGTCTTACCAGTTCCACTCTGTGCTTGAGCGATAACATCACGTCCAGTAATAATGGGTGCGATGGCTCTCTGTTGGATGGCCGAGGGCTTTTTGAAATCTGATCTACGGTTGAGTTGTGATCCTCAATACACCCAAAAAGACTCACCGTATGCGAATATACCGCGGAGGAGTTCGTCCCTCAATCCCATCTTCTCAAAGGTTGGGCATAATTCCACCTTCGAACCTTGAAATTCCAGGCTGGGCTCTCCTTGTATTGCGCTGTAGGATTTTTAGATAAAGGGGTAAGAGGGTCAAACGATAGCACACACCTCATGATTGCCTCTGATTTGATCGAATGACCAGGATTTGTGTATAACGTTTGACAGGTTGTAGACTACAGATTTATTTCCGGCGATTTTTGTCACTTTTTGACGAGACGGCTCATGGGAGAGACAGCAGAGTACTACGTCCAGAAAGGAACCGAATAGTGAGTGAATTGATACAGACGTCGCTCATTTGTGTAGCAGTAAGAAGGGTTTCGATTCTGAGGCACGCGGAGACTTCATGGAAGCGGCCCAACTCTATACAGAGACCATGAGACATTTATCTCTCGCTTTGCAGTTAGAGATCTCTGATTCGAAGAAGGTGAATATCCCAGACGAGTTCATCTCCGGATCACACTGACATGACGAGAAGGACATCTTACAAAAAGTCTTGGCCACTCACAAGTCGAGAGTCAAAGAGTTGATATCTCGTTCGTTTCAACCAAGAACAACCGAAGATAAGAAAGGTGGAACGATCGAACGTCATGCAGAGCTAACCGCTGCCTCAGAGAAGATAGAGAGGGGAACTCACGAAGAGACGGGAGGAAATGACAGGGAGAACACTTTTCAACAGACTTGGGTGAAACCCAATGTCCCGTGGTCTGCAGTAGTCGGTCTAACTGCAGCCAAAGCCGCGTGGGAGAATATTCCCGCCAAAATAGTTGACGGTATACAGGTTGAGAGAGGCTATCGTCATTCCCATCAAGTATCCCCAGCTGTTCAACGGTGAGACATTCATCCTGCGGTAAATATTGATCTACAACTCGTCAGCAAAGAGGAGACCGTGGTCGAGAGTGTTACTGTATGGAGTGAGAAGGTTGTGAAGATTTATCACTGAAATTCAAACAGCCTCCAGGCACTGGAAAGACTCAGTTGGCTTGTGCCGTGGCTACAGAGACAGGTGGCCCATTCATTACGTCAGGTCTCTGATATTTCTGACAGATTCCGTGGTGTATTCACTCTCTTCTTCTGATCTCCTCTCTCGTTGGTACGGCGAGTGAGTCATCTCAATAAACTTCATCTACAACCTGCCACAGGTCCGAGAAATCCATCAAGCGGCTCTTCCAAGAGGCCTCTTCCCACCCCTCCTCCGTCCTCTTTTTCGGTGAAAATTTTCCCGCCACATTTCCTGACCCCTCCAGACGAGATCGATGCCCTCTGTCGCAGCAGAAACGAATCGGAAGACGAAGCCACGAGACGCATCAAGACAGAGCTGCTGAGACAGATGGATGGACTCAACGCTCGATCAGAGAAGAGTGGAAGGGTCATCGTGTTAGCTGCCACAAATCGTCCTTGGGAATTGGACGATGCCTTCTTGAGGAGGTGAGGGGGAGGAGTGGGGGAGGTGACTCGTTGTAGATTCCAGAAGAGGCTATACGTGCCGATGCCAGAAGTGGAAGTCAGGAAGAGCATAGTGGAGGTGATGACGATCACGAAGCATGATGTGACGATGATGCAGCAAAATTTGGAGGGATATCACGATATGACTCCTGAGGAATTAAAAGACATTTCTACCGTTACAAAAGGGTATAATTCATCTACATCGTTGTAGATCGACCGACGAGAAACATCGCAGGTACTCCGGCTCGGACTTGTCGAATCTGTGCAACGACGCCATGATGGAACCTCTGAGAGAAATATACTCTGCCAGGTGAGATCGTCACGTTAACTACCGCGTACGATCGCGTGAATTAACGTGACGAGATGGTGGGTCATCGATGGCATAGAGAGCAAGGGAAAGCTCGTCTATCGTCCCTGGAAGGGCCCAGGCAGCGTGAGAGGGAGATTTCATGGATGATCGACTGATTCTGAACGGCTCGTTGTAGAAGCTCGGACTGGTAGAAGCCAAGATGGAAGATATACCCACCGATCAACTGGCTCCTCCACGTCAAGTCACAGCGGTGTGCCTTCTATATCCACTCCTGCAATGTACTCACGGTGTTGATAGAAGGACGTGATGAACAGCATAAAGAGGTGCAAGCCTTCCGTGAACGCCTCAGAAATGGACAGATACGAAGAGTTCACACTGAAGTACGGAGAGAGCGGTGCATGAGAGGTCACCGACACCATAGACATAAATTTAAGTTTAAGTTTTTATTTCGATGCAAATAGCGACATCATCAAATGACGTCTGGCCCGGAGGGATGCATCTAGAATCCAATGGTGGCGGATTCTTCGAGAGAGGAGAGGTGATGTGGCGGGTTGGTATGGCTGGAACAGTTTGTTCGAAGGGTCCATAGCTAGTACATAAAAGCCGTTGGAATCGATTATTCAGTCTCTACAACGAATGTACGTAGGCTGTCACATCACATCGCACATCATCGGCTGCTCATGAATAATTCGAGTGGGCTGAATCTGAACCGATACATAGAGCAGCTGCACAAATGCGAGATCCTCTCAGAGTCATCCGTCCGGGAGTTATGTTCGAAACTGAAAGAACATCTGATAGACGAACCTAACGTCGTCAGTGTACAGGCACCTGTGACGGTGGTTGGAGACGTCCAAGGGTAATTCCCATCAGGTTCTTTCAGATGATGATATCATTCACAGGCAATTCTACGATCTCTTAGAGATCTTTCGGGTGGGAGGAGCTTGTCCAGACGTCAACTACCTCTTTCTCGGATCGTTCACGAATCGAGGTCTCTTCTCTGTCGAGACCGTCACATTACTTTTATGTCTAAAACTCAAATGGCCGAGTCGGATCACTCTATTGAGAGGAAGCCACGAATCGAGGGCTCTCACACAGGTGACGTCGATCGTCCGATTATCGGCGACATATACGAACGATATCATTTCTGATTCCAATGCAGGTCTACGGTTTATATTCCGAATGCATGAGGAAATACGGAAATCCGAACGTCTGGAATTATCTCACCAATCTCTTCGATTATCTTCCCGTATGTGCCGTCATCGACGACAAGATCTTTGCCGTCCACGGAGGTGAAGGGCCACCATCCTCCACCCATCCATCGTCCATCATCGTCATCCCATCCCATCGTATGACACATTGCAGGTCTCTCCCCCGAGATCAGTTGCCTCGATCAGATTCGTGTTATGAACCGCTTCATAGAAATTGCCCCAGAAGGTCCCCTCACTGATCTCATCTGGAGTGATCCCGACCCAGAACACGAGGGTTTCGGCTACAGCAACAGGTGCATCATCATCTTGATCTTCTACATCCCATCCATCCTCTTTCCACTACTCTACTCTCACCACGATGCGATGTCGATCGATCACATCATCATCATCTGATGTGTCTCTGACATCATGCGATCAGAAACGCCGGCTGCTCCTTTGGTTTCACTTCAGTTCAGAGATTCCTACAAGGAAATCGTCTGGATCACATTGTAAGAGGGCACCAACTCTGCATGGACGGATACCAAGTCTTATTCGACAAGAAGGTGAAATCTCGACGAAATTTCACCGCTCACGGTCGTACAGTTGTCGACGATTTGGAGCGCGCCAAATTATGGATACCGCTGTGGGAACGTGGGAAGTATCTTGGAAATTTCTGAGTTTCTGACCAAGCACTACAACACTTTCCTCGCCTGCCCTGATGCAGAGAGAGACATACCGGATATCGACTTATTGAAAGACATGCCCGATTATTTCGTGTAATAGATGGTTGGTTTGTATGGGCATCACTCGTCATGATCATCGATGGACGTGATGTGTGGAGATAGACAATTTATTCGTCTCCTCTTCGTGTAGAGTCTATGACAGACGCTTTCGGATGAGCGGTGGTGAAGATGAATTTTGACTGTCATCCTCTGCGTGGTTGTCGTCAGACGAAGAGATGAAAAGAAGATGAGGACATGGATAAATTCACACTGAGCTCTGTGTCAGGAGTCTGTATAGATCGTAGCGATGACATTGAAATTCCTAGTGACAGGCTAGGTTCATTTTTACGAAGATTATATTTTTGTATCATTCTGTATCCTACTGACAGGAGCCTCTTATGGACGTTCGAAGCTCAGCTCGAGTCAGAAGAGATGAAGGTCCTCACAATCTTGTAGTGAGGAGTAAGCCTCTGATGAGCGGCACACCCATATCAGCATCATCTGCTGCCAGATTAGCCGTGTTAAGAGACGCCCTGCAGCCGCAGATATTCGTGTCCTCCACCCAGCCGACCAGGTCAAAGTCGTTGACCCCGATCTCGGACAAATCAGCAACTATGAGTGCCTCCATACCCTCTTCTCCGATGGGAAACAGTCATTCAACTTCTTCAGTTCGGAGGTCCCTCACACGCAGCGCCGAACCGTCAAAATTGAAACATACCTCTCAACAGCAACTGATCCACTCACCACTGGAAGGTGATTGGAAGAGGAGATCGGTCGAAGTCATACCTGGTGGGAAGAACGGACCTTCGTATTTCGAACGCAGCTGATCACAGACAGACTACATGTATTTCAGCGAAACGGATCTATCCCATCTGAAGATGAAGAAAACGCTTGGGGAGAAGCAGATGCATTACTTGGAGCTGACGAAATACGATCTCATCGAGCCTACTTGGGCTCAATCAACCGAATACTTTGGTCCTCTTTGCATAGAACACCTGCGACGATGGGAACATGTATTTACCAGCTATCATCCCACCAAAAGCACGCAGAGTGAGCATCACAACATCATATACATCAGATTCACTATACTAGCCTTTTGTTTCTACATCAAACGCAACGATTATCGCACGACCAACCTGGATCCAAGGAGAAAAGAGAAGATGCTCGCCAACGCAGTCATTCTCATCACCACCTCCCTCGTGAGTTTTCCCGCCCGATTCAAAAATTGAATTTGTGAACCAGGTCCTCTTCTGTCGCATGAACCCAGACCGAGTGGTCGATCCATTCTTGAAGAGATACAAACAATTCATCGGCTTCGGTGGCACAGATGGGCTCAGACGAGGTGTGAGGGTGGAGCATTGTATGTCTGGGCTGTGGAAGGCCATCCAATTCGGGCTGATCAAGAACGTCCCCGTAGATGAAAAGTGAGTGGGAGATGATGACGTATCGTGACGTCATCAGGGCCAACATGCTGGACTTTTCGTGGGTCATCGATGGGAAGATCGCGGCCTGCTGTACACCATCCAACGCTTCGTTGCCCGCGTACATCTCTTACTTTGTCAACCACGGAGTCTCGGCAGTCGTCAGATTGAACGACTGCCTGTACGAGAAGGGCCCTCTGATCAAGAGCAACATCCATCATTTAGACTTACCTTTTTTCGATGGTGGCGTACCATCATCAGACACAGTGCAAGCCTTCCTTCAATTCGTGGAGAGTAGGGAAGGCGCGACAGTCGTACACTGCAGGGGTGGAATCGGTGAGGAAAGGTCGTATGAGACGTAGGATGATGGAGATAGGGAGGACGGGAACATTGATCTGCTGTTACATCATGAAGCATTATGGAATGACGGCAGAGGAGGCGATAGGATACGTTCGATTGCGTAGACCCGGTGCTGTAAATTGCACACAACAGAAATACCTCGAAGAGTGAGTGACCAGGAGGTTGCGATGGTCTAAATCGCTGTAGTCTTCAATCCAATATATGGAAGATGGCGCAGAATACTCAGTCCAGCAAATTGCCGGGACCATTTATGGATTCAGTTCTCTGTGAGTGAAATCATCTCATCACCGCAGATGCACACCAACACTGCATCACCGACACCATCTGATGTTTTCAACAGGTTCCAAGTTTGATTCTATTCTGAGAGGAATGGGTGTTACGTTTGATGTCGACAACATGGACTCTCTTGTCGTCTTTTCACCACGTCAATTTAAGACGTTCTTTCTTGAAGTCCGTCGTCGCGTACTGTTTCCGACAGCGACGCGACTACCCTTCCGGTTGCCAGACACATCATCTCGCATCAAGATGGACAGCAAACAACGGTAAGATGGTGTGATGAAGGAAAGACTGACTCTGACAAAAGGCTCGTCGTCACATTGGAGGATTTGACATATCTAGTGGATAACATCATGAGCGGCTGTCGGTTGGATGTGTTGGATGACTTTGCCGACGTGAGGGACTCTCAGACGAGAATCTTTGGATAAAGAGTGTGTTGCATGGTCACTCGTAAGAGGACAAAACATTCAGCCGTGCGTTTAACTTGTCCAATGGCGTTTTCATTTCGGATCGCCAAAATGCACAACGGACATCCGTTGTTTCCCGCCAGATTCGGATTTTGAAAATTTCAAATTTGTGCAGTCACGGGGCATAAATATCTATCAGCACAACAAACACACACAGTTCTAGTTACGGTCACAGAGGATGGGATCGAAACGTGACTACCTCCAAGTCAACGTAGAGGACAGAAGTTCATCTTCACATTCGTGTTCGCATTTAGAACCCAAGACACCCATGGCGAAGCGCCTACGCGATACACCGTGAGTGATTTCACAGCGAGTGCATCACTCTTGTTTCTCATCATTGATTTAGACGATCCCCTCGTAGACTCAGAATGGATGTTCCGTCCATCCGCATTACCCCTCCCCAATAAACTGGTTCTACCAGATAGATGGACTGATGCAATGAATGATTCCGTTCCAAATCGTTACTTGATATCGCCCTACCATTATCATACAAACCTCTAAGACCCTCTCAAACAGGTGATTGCATCAGAAATCCACAAGACAAGAACACATCGACCCAAAAAACAACGACCCGGTTTGTGGTGCACAGTATCAACAAATTGAAACACATCACATCATGCCGATGCGGAAGGTTGAGTGGACTCCGTCGGTGACGGAAGGAGAGGCAAGGACTGGATGCCTGTCCATCGTTCGGGTCGATGAACAGGGGAATCACATTGATCGAATCAAAAAGATAGACACGCCATGCTTCTTTTTAGGTTCTCGCGCAGGAGCTCCACCTAATTTTACTGTGGACATCTGGAATGAATTCAAAAAGAAGTGCAATGCAGTCCAGATCGGTATAGCGGATATGTATGTTGACCGTGATGGTCGATCCAGCTCACCGTCGAGATCAGATATGCAGAGGCAGAGACCATCTCTCAATTTGGAAGAGGTATACATGATTTCATCGCGGTGGGAGAGAAACAGAACAACTTCAGACCTCGAGGCAAACCAGGTGATCACATCTTCTTTCATCTTCCATCTCAACCACATCAGAGGCCACCGGCGAAGAGAGACTGACAGAGACGGCCATCTATCTCTCTTTCAGAGATCCTCTAAATTATAATTCCATCTGTAACGTAGATGGTCTGGCTGTCTCGAATGATGCCTTCTCTTTCGTCGTCAGACAGAGAGGAAAGGTGATGAATGTCGATTATGAGATGGAAGATGATTGACATCATCCAGATGAAGTTGACGACACATCAAGGAGTCAAGTTGTTGAAAGATCTGGATGGTGATCTCATCGAGAGTATCTCCATGGACGTACCTTATCATGTCACATCGAAGAAGATGAGAAGATCAGTTGACGTCTCCATTCACATCTTGGACAAGATTTTAGAATCCAACGTGAGTCCCTTCATCTTTCCATCTCGTCTCATCTCCAATCATCGTCCGTGTCATTTACAATGAGAACATCGACGCTGATGGAAGATGAAGACGGGAAATGTCTTGGGAGTCATCCAAGGAGGCAGCGACGAGAGGAGTCGAACGGTGTCAGCGAAAGAGACTGCAAAGAGGAACGTCTGTGGCTTCGTTCTCGGCAGCTTCGGCCTGGGAGAAGATCTGTCGCAGCAGAGTCAGATGATCCGATGGATACTGGTGGGAAATACGATCTACAACGTTGTAGATGGAATCTCACCGCGATTTTTAGCCTCACATCCCTGCTGAGAAGGTTAGATTTATTCCTGGAATTGGAACTCCACTGCAGGTGAGTCTGAACATCAACCACAAGCAAATATAAATCAGTCTAAATGTATCAAAAAAATCATTTCGCGTCGTATCATTTACAACGTTGTAGATCCTCGAAGCCGTTTCATTGGGATGCGACGTATTCAACAGTGACTACCCTCACTTGATCGGAGAATATGGACAGGCCATCATCTTCTCAACTGATGCATCCGTCGATCGTCCTTACAAGATCAACCTGCGTGACCGCAAGTTTCAATTGGATCAAGAGCCCATTCTGAAGGGCTGCACCTGCTACGGTTGCCAGAACCACACGAGGGCTTACGTCTGCCACCTCTTAGCGACCCATGAGATGTTGGCCAACGTCCTTCTGTCCGTGTAAGTCTTCTTCCACGCCATCGACATCGCATGCGTGAAGAAGAATGACACGACGGACAGACACAACTGCTGGCACTATTTAGAGTTCTTTCGAGAGATGAGAGAGAGTATTGGGAGGGGCGGCTTCAACAGGTTCAAAGAGACGTTCTTGGAGAGATATTATTCGAAGGCGGAAGAATAAATGACTCGTCTGGCGTGACCGGCGTGATAGACGCGGCACACAAACAGTGATCGTCTCCTCATCATGAGATAGTGTTTGATGTTGATTGTCAAATAGTAGGACAAAGGAGGATTTCACCCGAAAGGCCTGAGCAACAGACCTCTATTAATCTCAAATTTCCTCGAATTCTCGGTGCATACGTAGAACGGAACCGTGTGGGTGTAACACCTTGATATGCAACTTCTACTGAAGACCATCGCATGCGATGGCCACAGAGAGCAGCAGCAAGCATCGGCGCACTGGTGATGTCGTGACCTCGTGGGAGAAGCATCGGCTGTCCATCTTCACTCATATCTTTGAGAATTCTGAGAGGGGTCACTTCTTCACGTCTGTACAATCGGATCGAATGGTAGTCGTCTATATCACACCTGGCATGTGCTCGAAATTGGGTAGCACCACTCGTCAACTCAGTGGACAGACCCATCAGAGAGGGGCACCTTGTCAGAGACGAGCCGATCTGAGGATGATGATGGTCTCCAATCGAGGTCTCACACCGGAATGGTGGGAGTCATTGGAAGAGGCCGCAACATCGGGTATCATCTTCGAGAGGCAATTTATCACACGGACCGAAGACGGTTACATTCGCATCACGGCCAAGTTCGATCCCGTGGAGATCGAAAATGAAAAGTACATCATCACCAGCTGCACGTCCCACGCACACAAAAGCCCCGTTCGTTGTGATTTCGAACCACTGCCCATCGACTTTCAACAGTTTCTGTATGACGCCGTAAGTCCTTCAATCGTCTAAAGAGGGGTGGTGTCTCAAAGATGTAACATGGTGCAGGTGATCGAATCGAGAGCCATGCACAATCTCTTAGAGGTGGACATGGTCGCTAAAGACATCTTGATCCATCATGCCACAGAGAATCTCGCACAAACTTTCTACGACTCCGGTGAGTTCTTCACTTCTCATTTATCGATGATCTCAACGGTCATACTGACAATGATGATGGCAGCTGCCGATACCATCACGAATCGATGGGTCTATCGTGATATCGGTTTTGCCAAAGAAAAAATCATCTGGCTGGCAGAATCTTTAAGTCAAGGAGCTCGCATCGGTTCCATCAATCAGATCGCAAACTCCTTCTTCTGCCCCGGAATCGGTGAGTCACCCATACGTACACTACGTACGGTACTTATTTCCCAGGGATGTACAAAGACGTCGTCTTATCTGGCGCATGCTGTGGCGCTATAGACAGAGAGACCAGGCTGTGGATACCATCTGAACAAGTGGAATCCCACGGAAATTTCAATTTCATCTTCACAGTTACGGTGAAAGAGAACACCGAATCTTCGCTGGAATCACAGAAGGAGTTCAACACGGACTACATGGCCTTCTTCAATCTTGCTCTGACGCCTCTGTGCCTGGGTGAGTCATCTATAACGTTGTAGATGGTGGACTCATCGAGTGCAGTGGAGATGCAGGAAGACGATTCGGTTTTATTTCACATGGCCAACGCGGCATTTGCCAGGATGTCATTCGACTCATCACCGGATCTCATCAAAGGAAGAAACTCGAGTGAGACGTTCATCATCATGATCGTCATACATCACGTGGCAACATCACATCGTCACATCACCACATCATCATCACGTGCATCACATCATGCGATCTCGACATCCCATCTCATCAAATTCTCAAACTCGACAGAGGAGTTGAGTTGGATGACAACCATGGACGTCATCAAGTGGATCAGAGATTTAAAGTCCAACTACAACGAGAAGAATAATCTCAGCGTGTTTCAGAACAGCTACCACGTCCTCGGTAGAGAGATGATATTACAGACGAAGGCACAGAGGATGGATATCGGCCAGGGTAGTCACGGTATCTGGTCGTGTGCCCAGACTGATGTGACGGTATTCGTGTTGGAGCAGGGTAAATACGCTTCGTTACGTATTCCCAGGGAGACTCAATTGTAGACAGATAAATTGGAGAAGAAAGTGCAGGAAAGAACGAAAGAATTGGACGAGGCCCTTCAGACGAAAAATCGTTTCTTGACGACCATGTCACACGGTGTGTATTACGTACGTAATACGTCTGACTGTACGTAGAGATACGTACACCCCTGTCTGGGCTGGTGGGGTCCATTTCTCATTTTTCCGAGAAGAGCGATCTGAATGAAGAAGATCGAGAGGTGTTAGAGATAGGGCATCACTGTGGAGACCAACTTCTCACCGTTATCAACGACGTCTTAGACTTATCGAAGGTGAGCACCTCCACA
Organism: Planoprotostelium fungivorum; assembly: GCA_003024175.1. Taxonomy (NCBI): domain Eukaryota; phylum Evosea; class Variosea; order Cavosteliida; family Cavosteliaceae; genus Planoprotostelium; species Planoprotostelium fungivorum. The sequence goes on along the minus strand of MDYQ01000599.1, from coordinate 148,961 downwards.
CGATCATCTTCATCACCTTGATGATCATCGAGATGATCATCATTGATTGATCATCACGGTTATCCTCGTGATGAAGGATGATGCTCAGATGATACCAGATCGAAGCGAATCAAGTGATATTAGAGAGGAGGCCTGTCATCGTCCAAGCGGTATTAGAAGCATCTGTTGACGTGGTGACCATCCACGCCGCGAAGAAAGGTCTACCCATCATCATGGAATGTGATTTTCCATTGGATCTACAGATCTATTCCGATCACTTGAGATTGAGACAAATCATGGTGGGAACATTTTCCTGGAAATTTATCATCCTTTTCTTCGAATTTTCTGAATCCCTGCAGGTCAATCTGATATCAAATGCGATAAAATTCACGGAGAAAGGAGAGATCTACGTTTTCGCCAGAGTGAGAGGGGGTGACCAGCTGGAGATTTCAGTGAAAGATTCTGGAATCGGCATCAGACATTCTTTCAAGAAGAAAATCTTCCAGCCGTTCGTACAGAGCGATCCATCCATCACCCGAAAATTCGTGAGAACATTCCACGAATTTCCCCCGAAATTTCTGACCCCACGCCAGGGTGGCTCCGGCCTCGGCCTCTCCATCTGTCAACGTCTCGTGGAGGCCATGCAGGGTAGCATCAGCGTTGAATCGATAGAAGGACAAGGTTCCACATTCTCCTTCCACGTTCGTTTGGAACGATGTACCGAATTATCACAAGATGCACAATTTCTGGGCTCTACGGAGAGGAAAGTCATTCAATCGAACGAGAAGAAGAAGAAGAATGCACTCGTGTTGGAGGGTAACCACAAGCAACTGAACGTACTCATGCGTACTCTCTACCGGCTGGGTTTCCAGTGTGAAGGGAAGACCAGGGTGGACGATAGCCTCGAAGAAGAAAAATGGGCGGGAAATCTGACGCCGGACGTCATCTTCGTGGACATGGAGCTGGATGGAGTGGAGAAGGTGCTCCATCGATTTCCTGGGATCCCGATCCTTTCCCTGGAAAATCTCATCGTGGGCGTACCGCGGACGAAACGTCCGGGAACTCTGGGAGTTTTACGTAAACCCATCCGACGGAGGCAGTTGGCGCAGACGCTCCACGGCATCCTCTATCACGGCTGCGTGACCGTCAACTCCCAACCAGATCAGCCTTCACCGAAAATCGAATTGAAACCCATCAAGTGTCTCGTTGCCGAGGGTGAGATATTTTATTGTGTTTTATTTTATTGAGAGTACGACAGATAATCCTATCAATCAGAAAGTGATTCTAAGGATGTTGAAGAAACTTGGAATCCAAGCTGACTGCGTGGACAATGGTAAGAGTGCCGTCGAGTGGGTGCAGAAACACAGAGTCGACCTCATCTTGATGGACTGTAATATGCCCATCATGGTGAGTCGTGGAGTATCCGTGGGACAATCACATGACCATCGGTAGGGTGGTATACAGGCGACAGAAATGATCCGAGCGCTGCCACATTTTCAACCGAGGATCGTGGCTTTAACGGCCGATGCGATGAGCAACACGAGGTTTCAGTGTCTTGACGCAGGGATGAGTGACGTGATGACGAAGCCGATCACGACGGAACAATTGCAGCAAGTCATACAGCAGACCCATCAGCGATGATGGCAAGCGATCGAGCGGATCGTTGTAGTTATTGTATAAAATCGTACGTTTTCTCTTATTTATGTGATCTTCATCTAGCCTTGAACGTATTTATCTTCTTCAATGACTATTCTTATGGCCCTGATGAACAGTGTGCAGAGTCATGAATTGTGCACAGGATTGGGTTGCTCTTCGCGATTGCCAAAAAGAACAGGCTGAGCATGACAAAAGGATGATTGTGAGTGTGCGATACATAAGACAATCTGATAGTGCATTCCTTTGCAACACCGTGAGCATCTAGTGCATTGCTGCACATGCAGGTGAACAAGTATGAGTAAAAAGGGTGCAATGTTTCCACCAATCTTGCTTTTGTCTCATGATTGAAGGTGTCTGGGTTGTTGTGTTGCCCACTCCACGGCCCTTTAGGGTGTCGAGTCAGAGCGGACAGGGGAAACATTGCACCCCGATCACTTCAGCGAATGCCGAGGGTGTCTACCGTTTAAAACGGCTAGAGAGAAATATTATGGTCGGTGGCAGTGATGACGGGTGACGATCGGTAATGACTTCACTGAACGAGTTTCTCGATCGGAATGATGTGATGAAGTCGACCTCATCGTCTGTAGAGAAAAACAGGAGCAATACAAAGAGGGAAAAGAGAATCTAGACAACGCAATCACGATTCCATCTTGAAGCTCTAACTCTAGCCTTCTGTCGGCTAAAAAGGTGTTCCCTCACCGGGAGTCGAACCCGGGGCTCAAGAGTGAGAGTCTTGGATGTTACCGCTACACCATAAGGGATTGGTGACATCTTTTCCCCATCATCGATTCATACCGTGTTCATCTTCTCTACTCGTGTGCCATCACGACATGCAGTCGTCTGCATCTCACGATACATAGACCTCTTCTTTCATTGCCATCACACCAGAGTCTCTTCCTCTTCAGTCTGTCCAATTCGAATCATGGCGATGAAGGCGATGAGTGGTGTCTGCCACAAGGCCAGGAGGGCATAGAACACTCCAAAGAAAACGGCGGCGTGGCTGGGCTCGAGTGTCTCTTCGTAACCTTTTGAGAGGAGGAGAGCGGTAGAAGGCCACATGATGAAGAAGGAGACACATCCCAAGAGGAATCCTCTCATCGCCAAGTTGCGCAGACGTAGAAGACGTGTCTACATGCATGTGAGTCGATGTCGATGGATGATGATTGGATGTGTGATGGATGGTCGTGGATGGATGATTTCAAATCACCCTGTTGACAATTCCTGGTTGAAAGAGATCCATGCATGGTGTGATGAACCATCTGATCTTCGGCCCGAACCTGTCCTCTATATAAACATCATGCACATAGATAACAACGATTCACCCTTCGTAAAAAGAAGGAGTGGCGAGGGGAGAGAGGCCAAACATTCCCTTTCTAATGTCATTCGAACACAGAGCACCATTCATGATCCAGGTGATGGTCGATTGGATGAAGATTCCGGGTATGAGACCTACGGCGAGATGTCCGGGTCCGGACCACACGTAGACCTGTTTTTCGTCATCTTCTTTACATTGTATCGATGATTATTGGATGAATGGAGTGTTATGTTTGTGGAATGCATGCAACGCATTGGTGAAGACATCTTTAGAGAATGCGCACCTCTGTTTGTTCTTTCCAACGGATCCATGCGATTAGACCGTTGATTACAAAGTTAATAATGCCAGGTACGATGCAATGGGATATGAGAACGTATGCTGCCTGCAATTGAGACACATTCTCTGTCGCTCTCCTCTTTGGAGCACCTCCTGAAGATTCTATTGTATAGGAGTCAGTTCGCGTGATGGAGTCATCTCAATCGCTAAGTCGTCTCGACCGTAAAGAACATGGGTCAGCTCACCATATCCTAAGGAGACATCGTCTCGATCTTCGTCCAATAGTGAAGACCCAGTCTCTCCTCTGGGCATGTTTCTGTGTTGAAGGTGATCTATCTTGAAGCGATTCGCCCTCTACTGGCGATGATTGCGATGGTGGCCACAAAGAAATCTGACAAAAAAATGAGAGCACTACAACACACACATCATGTCCACAACGATGATGACGATGAGAACACACAGACGAAGGATGAGAGAGAAAGAAGAGAACGAACAGACTCTATTGAATGGGAGTTCTCTGCTGTTGTAGATGCTGCCTGTTTCCCATGACATCAAAGAGATTAGTATGTACAGTCTTTGGTAATGACTCTACTCCTTGTGTTGTCACCATGTAACAATAAGATAAGGATAGATGATTCAGATTCGGCAAGTTCCTCAGGTGATGGAGTCCCAAATCCGTTATGCGACAGTTCGTTACCACTGGGGCGGTCAGTCCCAATTGGAGAGAATAAAAGGTCACCGAGGGTTTGTAGGTTGCCCAGCGTCGTCAAGTGTTGCATTCCTACGTCCGTGACGCCTGTACAGGACAGCCAGAGGGTTCTTATACTTGACATTCCTTTCAATTTCTCTAGTCCTCCGTCTGTGATTCGTTCGCATCTGTTCTCATCGTCAGCCATCATCATCACGTACAACATCATCACATCATCACATCATGCATCACATCATGCATCTCATAGAATGTCGATGACTTCGAACACTCACCCCGTCAATTGTAATTCGGCCAAGTTCCTCAGCTGACTGATATCCGCCAAGCTGGCGTCCGTGATGTTGGACGAGATGATCATGAGCTGCTGCAGACGGGGCAGCTTCTTTGACAAGAGTTGTACGTCTCTGTCAGATATGGCATTCATCAGCGTCAGACTCTCCAGGCCAGACATGTTGCAGATGTGCCTCACACCTGCCCTGGTGAGCGGGAGTTTTCATCGAGTTTTCTCACCGTCTGACGTGACACGTGTCATTCTGACGTTCAACCCGCGGAGATTCTTTGAATAGCCCGGTATCATCGATATGGTCTCCATCACGTTCTGTGATCATGTCAATCTACAACGTTGTAGATGGACGTCTCACGTTGCTGAAGGCCTCGCAGCCCCACGCGTTGATCGTCTGCACTCGATTGGGGTCCAACTTTTCGGAGAAAAACTTCCGCAATAGAGTGTCACTCATGTACCTCGCCGCGCTCTGGTTCGTAAAGAAATTCCAAGATTGAGACAAGTCCACGTGGATCACACTCTTCCAGGCGAGACTGTTCCACCTCTGGCACACTACAACGAGTCAGTACCGTTTCCCGCCCTCCGCCACGATTCGAAATTCGAATCTCACCCATGGCGCATTTGGCCACGTCTCTCATCGGTAAGAAGGAGAAGATGAGTGACAGGTCATCGTTAGACAGGCTGGCCGAGCTGTTGTGATTCGTGTGACCTTGAGGGAAACCTGTGAGCGAAGTCTGGCGAGAGAGAGTGTTGCCAGAGTAGTGCATGCCACCAGAATGATCCTGCATGCCCATCTGGTCCGAAAATCGGCCGTTATCACCTGAATTTATTCAGCATCTACAACGAGCCACGTCGGTTACCCATGTTACCCATCTGTATCGCGTCAGCTGAGAGATTCGGATGAAAACTCACGTTGTTGTTGGCCCACGGTTGGAAGTTGGAGTAGGGAGATTGAGGTGAAGGTCCTCCCATATTCATGCCGTTGTGACTCATGTTCATGCCTGTTCATCATCATCACATCATCGCTTGGACGGTGGATGCACAGTGAGAGAGTTCACCTCCCGAGTTATTCTGATTCTGTCCATTCATGTAACCCATGGATGCATTGTGATGGCCGGGTTGGTTTCTCATCATGTTGGGATGACCTCTTTGAGGCATCATGTTCACCATGCCACTGTTCCCTCCTTGGCTCATGAGGTTCTGTTGGTGTTGACCATGATGTTGCTGCTGGGGCATGGACATCATGCGTTGTGGGTTCATGTTGCTGTTGTTGTATTGATTCATGCCGCCGGAGTAGCCCATGGAGGGATCGTTGAAAGTTCTACCCATGTTACCTGAGATGGAGGTGAATAAAGTTCGAGATGGATCTAAGATGGGGAGGTTGAAATATCGAGAGGGAGAGGAAGACGATGAAGAATCGCCCACCCATCATATTGCCTTGGGGCATGTTTGGATTCATCTGATTTGGCATGTTCATCGAATTGTTCATGTTGTTCTGCATCGAATGGTTCATCTGATTGCCCATGGGATTATTCATGGAGCCCATGTGCATCCCGTTCTGCATGGAGGAATTCTGAATGGGGTGAGTTTGTACTGAACATTAGTTAGCGCACCATTTGATTCGACATCTGATGGGGATGGAACATTTGCTGCTGCATCATGTGTTGGGAGTGACCCATTTGATTGGAAGACATGTTCATGTTCTGCCCCGTCCTGGGCATCACGATCTCATTTCCTTTTATACGTCGGCGACTATCGTATTGAACCTCCTATTCTAGATACGTACCTTCCATATCGTTCATAGACCGTTTGGGTGGCGGTTGTATGTTTGGACCTTCTCCAAACAGATCGTTCTCTATCTGTTGAAGCGATTTCCTTTTGCCTCCCACATCGTTGGACTGCTTTGGAGTCAATCTCACGATACCATTTATTCGTTATAGATGTAATATGAGACAACATTCGATCGTTCGAACGGACTGAAGGGTACTTGTGAGATGCTCTTCACCTCTGCATCTTTATCCGGTGGAAACTCGAAGAAGTACAGATCCGCCATACGCCTAGTCACCTCAAAGGTAGTTCCTCCTATAGAGATAAGATATTAATAGGCTAGCACACGTTAGACTACCGTTATCTCGGAAGTGGGGCGCTTGATACTGGAGTGTGGTCCTGTAGCTCTGATGCGAACTTCGCAGATTGTTCGCCTCATTCGCAGATTCGAGAAATCGATTATCGTTAACTGTGACATGCGTGTTCAGCCCAGTAATGACAACACCAGGGCACGAGCAAAGAGGCTGACGCTGATCTAGATGCATCAGCTCTTCCTCTCCACGTGCTCGTTGGAGGACACAGCCGTCACACGAGTGTAGTGTAAGAAGAGCACCCGTGGGAACAAGGGCAAAGAAAGTGGGCGAAATTGTCCCGATAATAGAATTTAATGTCAAAAATCGTTTGAGGAGAAAGGACACGCAACAGCTAGAGACGAACACAATCCACGAACATGACGATGCTAGACGATCTACTATTACTGCATGCAGACGCGGAGATCACGACTGAAGAACTCGTAACAGAGTCTCTTACTTGGACTACCATACATCGAGACGAGCCAGATGGTCCAAGTGAAGAGCTGGATCACTCATGCATAGAGGATCACAAGGAAAATACTATTGAGGATGATCACATACCAACAAACATTACATCGCCACCCTCCATTTTACTGGACGACTTCACACAGATCGTGGATACCTCCAAGCATTCCGCAATATTATTGAGAGAAGAGGTGGCGATGGACGATGACAACTTCTACCATTTGGACAATCACGAGAATGCCAAGAAGCGCCAGAAGCTTTCCCATCGTTCCACTATCGATCACGAAGATAAATCGACTCTGGCAACAACTATCAGAGATCACACCTTCGCAACAGTGCAAAACCACTTCACCCCTGCACAACGTTCCCTCGTGCAAACCATGGATATTCAATGGACTCTTCTTCCAGAATCCATCGTTCAATCTGATCTGGCTCGAATGGTGAGGGTACAGAAAAACCATCATGCTAACGTTTCTAAAGGTTGTCCAAACACTTCAAGCTCTCGGAGGCACAGGAACGACCAATGATATCCTCCAAAGGTTTGCCGTGCAGACACAAGATGAGAAGACGAAGAAGAGGATCGCCGCCATCCTCTCACACAAGAACCACGCCGACTTCTTCTTTAAGAACATGATACCGAGTAAGAAGGGAAAATCGGTGGGTCGAATTTCGTGGTTTCGCCCTCTGAAGATGATGTAGATAGCTCTGTGGCATTTGAATGTACATAATTGCACAGTATTGGCCTGATGACTCGAACATGAACATATATAAATAAATGAATAGACGATGACGACGGTTCACGATGCAGATGACAACGATGGTGCAGGTGAAAATGAAGGCGAGACATCATGTGACGTCCTCCACGTGATGCATGATGTAAAACACAACCTTCATTTATAACCGATTTCCGCTCGTGTCGTAATTATTCGTCTTTGTAAAAAGTTTGTCATCTTGCCACGATCTTCCCTCCTCCACCCATCTCTTCGTGTTGGGCTTGTGCAGATGTTTCTTCCTCAGCTCTGCGAAGGCTTCTCCATCGAATAGAACGTGTTCGGGTCTCTTCAGACTCTTCACGAGGAAGTCTACTCAGCATGTCAGCCGCGGTGATGATGTTGATTGATGGTGATGATGATCGTGATGATCATGATGAAGATGATCTTGAAGATGTTGGTGTCATCATGGTGACGATCACTACCTGGCTCGGGTGCATAGCAACCGTTGGGTACGAAAGGCTCTTGTGATGCGATCATCTCATCCTCTAATCTCGGAATGATCGCGTTGGTGGGCAGTCTCGCACTCTGATACCTCACGTCGATACCGTACCTCACTCCGTCCGTCTACAACGAGTCAGTGTCGACGTCGAATCTTCCACGAAAATTCTCACCTTGTTATCGAAGCTGACGTGAGGTGTGCGATTGGTCAACAGGAGCACTCCACCCTTCTTCACTGGACATGGAATAGCCTCGATTTTCGGTAGATTTTCCTCTGGAATTTCCAGATAAGGTAGCCCGCTCATCGGCCTACACTTGATGATTAAAATCGTCAGAGGTGGAAGGATCACTTGTGTAAGAGGAGCTCTTGTTCTTTGTGGGCGTGGGGCATCACCCAAAGACATCCGTTGTCTTCATCGGCATCAACCAATGCGGTCCACATGGTCACGATGAGAGACTTATCGCAGAATGGTTCCATGTAACTGGAGTCTTGGTGCCTGAATGAGATGAGATGTAAGGACTGATGATGGTCGAATATGAGAGATGGATGATTACCATGGAACAGCACCGTAGGTGAAGTTTGGAATCTTGGGTCGAAGTCGATAGACCGAACTGGCGATGATCTCTGATGTCTGAGAAATTGAATCAAAGTGACGACGTCCAATCGACTTACGTCCAAAAGCCCTTCGGCCATCTCGATCATGTTCGGGTGACGTATGAGGTCGAAGAAAGAGGGAAGGGCGAGCTTGGCATTCCAGATGGACAATGCAACCTACGTGGGTCAGATGGATTCCCTGACGTCACCAGACTTCACCTCGTCGGTCTCTTGGCTGATTCGTGCCAGCCTTTTGCTGAAGTCCAACTCTTCAAAAGTGGATGATAGCTTTCCTTCCCTCACCTCGTCTGATGTCAGTGATGAGAAACAAGATTCTCTACACCTTTTCCGTGGCCAGTCGGTCGATCTCTTCGGTGATTTCATCTTGCAATCGCTGAACAAAGTCGTCACTCAATACACCATTGACGGCAAGGTATCCTTGCTCGTGAAATAGACGGATGTCTTCTGGTTTAAGAGGGAATGTCGCCATGATGTTGTCGTGTCGTTGTCAAAATTGAGTTTACAAAGGTGGATATTCGTTGTAGTTGATGTGTACACCATGAGTGACATTTCAGTGAAACATGAGAACTCTCAAAACTGTTTTCTATTCAGGTTCTTCAACAGCGTCACTCCATGACTCTTCTTCCTTCTTCTCTTCCTCCTTCTCTTCTTTGTGTTCGATCTCCTCTGTCTTCTCCTCTATTTCCACGTCGTCCTCTGTTTCTTTCACTTGTTCTATCTTCTCTTCCTCTTCTTCCTTCTCTTCTTGTATCTTCTTTTCCTTCTCTTCTGCTATCTTCTCTTCTTCCTTTCCTTCTTGTCTCTCTTCTACTATCTCTTCTTCTTGCCTCTCTTCTACCGTCTCCTCTTCTACCAACTCCTCTTGCTTGTCTTCTACTAGCTTGTCTTCTTGCTTGTCTGCTATTTTCTCTTCTTCCTTCTCCTCTTTGGTCTCTCTCTTCTCCTCTCCTCTCTGTGTCTCTTCCTTCTCTGTCTCTTCTGTTGGTACAATCTCTTCCTCTTCTTCTCCTGTGCTGTCTACAGCCTCCCTCTCCTTCTCTTCCTTCTTCTCTTCTCTCTCCTTCTTCTCTTCCTTCTCTTCCCTCTTCACTTCCACTGGAACGATCTCTATCTTGTCTTCTGCTGCTGCTGTCTCTCCCTTCTGTTCGGTGATGGTCAACTGTGCCTTCTCTACTCCCTTGTCCTTTCATCGCATTACAACGATGTAGATGGACCAACCCACCTTTTCAGAGAAACTGTTGCTCTTCCTGCGATCGATCGACGCTCTCATCGTATCATACGATGCCCTCAGTGGTTCCGTTGACTGGAGAAATTTCTCAGAATCTTCTCAGAATCTTCTCACACTTTTCACCTCCAATTTCTTCGACTGGATGTCGAATGTGACGCCGCTCGTCTGTGGCTTAGAGAAGGGACTGATCCAGTTGTAGACGGAGCCCACGAGAGGTATGTGTCTGATGACTCCCTTCTGCTGGATGATATTGAGATCCTGCTGGAGCAGCTGCTCCTCGGCCATCTTGATCCCGTTCTGTATCGTCTCCTTGATCTTCTCTTCGATCTACAACGAGTCACTCCCGACCCTCCCCCGGACTCCCACCTTGGCGGACACTTTGGTCAAATTGGCCGTCCTCCAGATGTTCTTGACGTAATCTGTGATGATGTCATCTGTCACACCAGCGGTGTCTAACGCCAAGCAGATGCAGGGTCGTCCCATCGCTTCTCTCGCTTGAACAAAGACAGCTTCCGTCTTCTTTAAATTCTGAACAATGTCCACGTTCAATCGATCGATCTCTGCCAACATCTCGGGTGAGTGGTCTGAGGGGGGTGAGAAGGGGGATACGTACGGTACGTACCTTGTCCCACCAAGAGCTCCGGGGTGTAAGTGACGGCACCCATCCCAATGAAATCTACCGGTTCTGCGTAACGGAAAGATCTGTAGAGGGATGCAGCCTCTTTGAAGACTTGGACGCAGTGGTTCATCGAATGGATGGATTGGGACTCGGCTTCGATGATGAGTTGGAGGGATTGGATGTCGTCAGGGCTGGCCGTGTCGACTGTGGGAGGTCAGAAAAGCCGATGCAGCGATGATCATGATGCGCTGATCGATGATGATCGATGATCGTGACGTGATGATCGATGATTATGATGAAGTGATGATAGTAAATATGATATCTGTGATGACACACCGGAGGAGAGTGGTGCGATGTAAATACGATTCGTATCCTCGTTGAAAGCACCAAACACTTGCGGCGCCTTCGCCGTCACCTTTTCTCTCTTCAATCTCCCATCTCTCTACAACGATGACGTGTAATGACGTCACCACATGCGTATCGAATTTTCGATGAGATTTCTCCACCTTATGGTTTACGTTGCTGAGGTGTGACGCAGGGTATTCCATCTGAAAGACCAACAAGAGAGGTGACCTGTCGCTCCTTATCTGAACAAACGGTATCTTCTTTATCCTCTCCTCCACCAGCCCCACCTATGACGTCATCATCCATCTACAACGAACCCTCACCGTGCTGTGTGCTCTGTCTATGCGGCTCTGTACGTAATTCGCTCCCATTTTGAACATGACGAACCAGTAAGGCAGTAGACTCAGATCTCTCCTGTGGCTGTCGTTGTCGCTCAGTTCTAAAGGTAGAGAGTGCAGCCTGGGAAAGCTAGAGAAGGTGACTGAACCAGAGACGCCCAACAGCCTTCCCGTGTCGATGAGAATGGAATCGGCTCGTTGTAGAAGCATGATATCGATGGCAGGTTGTAGACCGGCCTGTAAGAGGGGTGTATCGCCTTCCAAGTGCAACCACAGACCGTACTTGTCGCAGATTCCGCGAATCTGGATGATATCTGCGACGGGTGCGTGGTCTTGATGTAAGGTTAAGGGTTACAAATCGAAATGTCTCGTTGTAGATCACCTGCGTTGATTACCACCAAAAGAGGAATGTGTTGCTCGGATATGTCTCGATTGATGGCAGCCTCCAAGGTGGAAGGTTCGATCGCATCTCTCCCCGCTATTTCCGTCAATTTGAATTTCGAATCGTGACATGTCCCGCCGTGGCGTGGTACTCACATCCAAACAGTTGGACGGCAGAATCTTTCGGTAAGCCCAGGCTGTAAGCGTATTTCTCCGCGTTGATGCTGCTTCTGGAAGATATGTACAGTCGAGGCTGTTGCAGGTGCCCATCGGCGGTCATGAACGCCCGAAAACTCTGGCTGGAATAATTTGGATATTTATTGTGGAGGGCCACTTTGGTTGCTATCGTGAGAGGTGAGAAAATGAAATTTCGAGTGAATTTCACCCGCAATTCTGGCCAGAGTGAGGTCGTCGGACCACAGGCCAACGGAATCGACGGGTAATCTGAATCCTGCGATCAGTGGATCTGCGAGAGAGGAGGGGGTTACCTCATCAGTTGTTTGAGCCAACGAATGACTTGTTTCGAAAAGATGCGGCCTAATTGTTCGACTCGTGATGCTGACAGCATGACTGACAGTATAGATCCTATAGAGGATGCTAATATCTGTAACTGATGGACTGGTGATACTTGTCTTCTGTATGATGATTCATGTTAATGAATCAAACGTTGAGTCAACATCCCAAAGACGACTCACAATGCTGGGTCTAACAATTTGAAGGCAGAGACTTCATCTACAATCTGTTCGAACTGCTGAAGTAGTGCTTCGGTTTTGATCGGTTCATCAGACAGATCGACTGAAAGATTGGCTCTTTGTTTCAATTCGTGACCCTCTAATCTGTAATGTGTGAGACACCGACGGGATGATTGAATCCATGAGAAGGACGTCTTACATGTGAGGCAACATTCGAAGGAGTGAATCATAGAAGTGTTGTGCGAATTCATTCTGGTCCATGTCTGTTGTGATGCCTGCTGATGAGGCCTTATGACGTTGCGACTGTCGTTGTAGTGTGGAAGTCATTTACGTAATTGCCCTTCAAAAGGCAACAGCGACAGTGCAATGTCCACATAGAGCAGTGTCACCTCTAAACTCATCTCATACATCCAGGCCAACGTCTGGTCCATATCAGAATCCGACCCAATCGGATGCTTTGCGGTCCACTTCTTCAGAATGAGGCCAGCACCGTTCCACTTCTTCAGAATGAGAACTTTTGAGTCGAAACATTTTGGGCAGACCAATTTTTAGGCTCGGGCGATTCACGTGGAATGGGCTCAGAGACGGCGAAGACATGGTAGTTGATCAGTTTCCTTGGCAACGGAGTCGAGTCAAGCCCAAAAGTTATGGACGACGTTGAAGACAACCCAGTTCACTTCTCAGTCAAACAAAGATCGATAAGTTCCCTGCCAAATCCAATCAGCATCATGGCGCCCTCCATCGCAGCGAAGAGACTACCCACAGAACTTCAAATCATACTGCAGAAGATCATCATCTCACAGATCGCAGCATATCTGTACCAAGGAGGATGGTTGTACAGCTGCGATCGTCAAGATCAGAGGCGAAACAACTTCGCCCGAATCAAATTCCACACGAAACCTCCTAAAGGCTCCACACTCTACGTCTACATCGTTGAAGCCAGAAGCATCGTCGATGGACAGAAGCTGGACCACCACATCGTCAAGAGACTTTCAAGAGGAGATGAAGATCAGAAGACATTCCTCACGGCAAGATTGAAGACGACCGACACCCTCACCCAACCACTCCTCTTTCGAATCAAACCCAATCGAGCTTTACCTCAATCCGTGCGCTTCCTCTTCGTCTTAAAGATAGCCGGCCGGATCGCTGCCGCAGGTTACTCGATGGAAAGTCTGCTGTACTCTGACCGTGAAGAATGCCTACGGAAGAGGACGGAGCACGCTGAGATACGCAGGTCAAAAGGTATTCGAATCAGTGCGGCACCCACACCACAAGAGAACATGCAAAAGCTCGTACAGGAATATGCTCGGTCTCTGTCTCCAGGCAGTGCGATGGAATTCAGGAGACAGTTGTTAGAAGCGAGCGAAGAGAGGGTGAAGAGGAAGGCTGAAGAGGCCAACCTTGCGCTTGGAAGACCCGTGGCAATGGAAGTCTGCTAGGCTATGTCATTGATGAACTTTGAGTTGTGAATAGACAAGGCTTCTAAGATGGTTACGTTGATTTGCAATCCAACAGAGTATCACATGTGGTCCATCGTATTACGAATGTAAATGGTCCGTCTTTGGGTCGTTTCAGCTGTTACGTTAAGTGGTACGCTATTCTAGCTTGCATTCGAGACGACAACGCAAGTGTACGGAGCGATCCCTGAGCCGCAGTTTCATAGATTCTTTCGTTGAGCTCGTGAACCACAGTATTCTCAATATTTATTATATCATAGTCCAGCATGGATATCATTGTACAGACAAAGAACGTGGTGCATTCCAGTTCCGTCCAGCGACTATTTCATTCTGGATCGCCTGTATATCCTCTGTGGTAGCCACCATGTTCAGGATTGTAGTTGTCGCTTTCACGGTGAATGCATATCCTTCCTCTCGCGGTGGATTCGGCGTCGTACCTACTCTTCTGAGGCCCTCACTGGACATCAGAGTATCCGTAGTACGTATTGTACGTACCAACGGGTGAAGTGAAAGCCGTGCTGTCGTTCACTTCTCCATCCATAGCGCCCAGACAGTGAAATTGTACCTGAATTATCGTCGACGAAGTTTGTGACATTAGTCGTAGTAGATAATGGCAACACTGTTACGTTTCAGGTGGAGTTACGTATATACTCAGGCAGGAATGCCAAACGTGGTGAATGAGAGTGAATCAAGCAGCCACCCCTCTATATCTCTCATCTCGCCTCAACATATCTGTGTAACTGATAAACACCCGTTCATAATGGCCTCCTGGGTGGATCCACTGTTATGGAATCGGACTGACCCTCTCACGCCTTGACGTAATGAGTGATTTTGAAGTCCTGAATGCTGTGAGCGATCCGATGATGTGATTCGCGTTGGAAGAGCCATCTGTAATCCTACTCGTGGCTGGTAATTCAGTGATATCGGATCCTCTCCTGGAGACTACTGAGTACTGACATCTCCGCTGATGTCACGCCGAAGGTCAATCATCTCGGCATGCCATCAGCCTGAGGAACATATATTACCGTGTTGAATTGCCGTCCCCGCTGCAGGTAATCAATGGCAAGTTAATGTCACGATACGAGACTCACCGAGGTTATAGTTGGCCTGCTGATCGAATGGATGTTCTGTTTGCTATGCGGTCTCACAATGGTAAGTCTGTTCGTCAAATATAAGCCAAAACTTGCCCAAAAGCGAGAAAAATAGAAATGTACCATCTACAAATATTCAAGTTGAAACACATCATCTGATTGTGTGCACACATTTCAAAATCAGTCAGCTGATCACCATGGATTACAATGGTAAGAGACGATTCGAGGAAGAAGAAGAGGACGATCATCAGTCGAAGAGAAACAGAACTTACGAAGATGATGAAGAATTAGACGAAGAAGCCATCTTACGAATGGTAGAACAGGCACCTAACGTGAGTTATTCCTTAGGTCCCTCTTTAAACGATCCTACCTATTCAAAACTTGAGCGGAACTCTGATTCAGTTCAGGTCGAAGCTTTAGACGAAGCTCAAGTGAAGAAGATGTTGTTGTCCCTCGAGAAGAAGATTACGAACAATCAGATGTTGAGAAACAAGTTTGCCGATAAGCCAGAGAAGTGATTTCATCCCTGTCGTCCAAACGGTTGATCTATCGAAAGATTCATGGACAGTGAAGTCGAATTAGATGATGAACTGAAGAAGATGCACCTGTTGGCCACCGCTCCCGAGTTCTATCCAACCATTGCAGGTCTCGGAACCATCACCTCCATCGTCTCTCTCTTTACACACGAGAACACAGGTGAAGTCTCCCGCTAATCGTCTCTACGATCTCACCATTATCATTCAGATATCGTCGTCGATGTGATCGATCTCCTGTTCGAGTTGACAGATTCTGAAGTCTTAACGGAAACCAAAGCCACGGCCAAGTTGGTCGATTCATTCGTGAGTCTTTCATCGAAGACACGTCATCAACATCGGCCCATCGACTCACATGCTCGGCTGACCTCTAAACAGTTGGAGAACGAAGGATTAGAGAATCTCATCGGTAACATCGAGAGGATGGACGAGGACATCCCCGAAGAAGTGAGCTTCTCTCGATGATCGATGGACTGACACATGCAGATGAAAGCTGTTCACAACTCGTTGGGTATCATTGAAAATCTGATAGAAGTGAGACCCGACATCAGCGAGCTTGTGACGGTGAGAACATCATCACAACAACATCATCATTACCCCACATATTATTTTATGCAATCTATCCTCCTCTCCGTAGAAAGAATCGAGATCCACACATACAATATACGGTGTATCGACTCAATTTCACAGGAGAAAACGGGCATCATGCAATACCTACTGAAGAGGATATCGAAAGAAGCATTCGACGATAACAAACTGTACGCTTCGGAAATTCTGGCCATTCTGGTTCAAGAGTCGACGGAAAATCAGAGAAAACTCGGGAAATTGAACGGAATGGATTCCATGCTGGTAGCTCTGTCGGTGAGGTGAAATATCGCGGAAAATCGTCTTTACGCAATGGTAGCAATACAGGAAGGACAATCCAAAAGACGGTACAGAAGAGGAAGTGAGTTGAAATCATGTCATTACGACAGTACATGATATCATGACTCTCATCCCCTTTATGATATACTCTATCGTCGTAAATTCGTTGGCTCGTTGTAGATCAGTGCTCGTCGTGACATCTTCTCATTATCTTATAGGTAGTAGAAAATTTATTCGATGCCTTGTGCTCCTGTTTGCAGGAGGGGACGTCACGTGACCTGTTCATGGAGGCAGAAGGTATCGAGCTCATGCTCATCATGGTCAAGTGAGTTCCATCTACATCGTTGTAGATGACTAAGTGGACTGTAGGAACAAGAAGTTCTGCAGGAGACCAGCCATCAAGGTATTCGTGTACGTTTCATCGTTGTAGATTGACACGAAAAAGGTCTTGAATTATACCTTAACGGACAACAAGGCCAATTGTAATTATTTCGTCGACAAATTGGGACTGAAAACAATTTTCTCCGCTTTCATGAAAAAGGTGAAGAAAAATTTCAAGTGTGAAAAACTTCTTTTGAAATAGAAACAGGGAAGCAAGAAAGCGAAGAAGGGAGAAGACAACGCGGAAGACGAGCACATCGTGTGTTGTATCGTCAATCTCTTTAGAAATCTGGACGATCAATCACTGGAGAGACTCCACGGTAAATTCACCGAGAACAACTGCGAGAAGGTGAGATCATCACGATCATCGATGCGATCATCCGATCGACATGATGATCACTTCTGTTCACGATCATCCGATCGACATGATGATCACCTCGATCGACATGATGACATCCATGGTAGGTGGAGAGACTGTTGGAGCTTCACGAAAAGTACACGGAGAAATTGAGCAAGGCGGAAGAAGAGCTCCGTGCAGAAATGGAAGAAGAGGAAGTCGACGAAGAAGAATTATATCTCAAACGGTAATTTCATCTATAACGCTCGTCCATCTACAACGCTCGTCCATCTACAACGAGCCACTGACCCTCACAGTCTCGACGCCGGTCTCTTCACCCTGCAGATGATCGACACAGTCATCGCTTACATCTTTGGAATCGATGCCACGAGAAAGAGGGCCAAAGACATCATCGACCTCAGGGGCTACCCCATCGAGACGTTCAAGAAGGTGACAGGTCGCATGAGGCACGCGCGAGGTTCTAAAGGACGCAGGTTCTCTTCGAATACGCACAGAACGCGGGAGACGATAGCGTGGGAGAAGATGAGCCACCCAATGCCACGAGAAAGTTGACGAGAAGTCTACTGAAGAACTTTGACCTCTAATACATGTTCTCAACCTTTGTCGTGTTCGTCTGTATGTGTGCATGGAGGAGTATGTGAGATTACAGATGTGCATTACGATCAGAGGAAGATTTCAGCGCTTCTGCGTGTTGATTCTATCACCACTCACTTACACAGATTAATCTCAGCTCATCGGTTTGTCCCTAACTGCAGATGAGATCACGTGATGTCTAAATGGTGCGCTTGAATTTCGTTGTAGAAACAGAAATTTGGAATCCGCGGAGGAGAATTCATTCCCACACGAGAAATCTGGAAATCTTCCTAATGAATCTTCCGGGCCCGCCGCACACTAGAATACCCTGCATGATGCAAACTTTCGTCGTTCTCTATTCACCATGATGCGATAGAGACACTCGTTGATACCTCTATTCATTTATATATGTACATATACACGATTCTTCCTGCATGCATTGGCCGCCAGGCCACTCTCTCTTCTTTTGTCGTCTCTTGTTGGTCCTTCTTCATCCCAACAGAGCGGCTTCGACCAGATCATCAAAGAGTGAACGATTCTTGGGTGATTTGTTGACGGAGAGAACTGCAACCTCTGCTTTCCTCTTCTGTCCCGTTCGCATGGATTCTGCCGGGGGACACTGTATCGTCGTTGTCTTTGTGTGCAGTGTCTTCGTGGCCTCTATGGACCCCCTTCGTGATTCGGGCCGAGATGGAGTCTGTGTTTGTGTGTTCTGCTGAGAAGTGGGGGAGCAGGGAGGAGCTGTCATTGGAGAGAGAGGCTCGTGGACGACAGGTCTTCCCTTCGCTTTCGCAGGGGTGGAATGTGTGTTGCTGACGACAGGAGTGGTTCCCCTCTTCTGTTTCTGAAGCTGTCGGTTGTGCTCTCGAATCTTCTGGATGGACTGTCTGACATCCATTATGTTGCCATTGTCCTCTGTTGGACGGTCGCTGACGCTGATACCCGAGGATTTCAGGCCCTTCTCCTTCAAGAAGGCACCCAGTGCGGAGCTGAGAAGAAATGGCTCTACAATGTCGCTGAGAGGTGCGGCCCCTTCGTCTTGCTGAGCTCGCTGCTTGAAGAATCTCTGCATCAGAACGTTGTCCATGGTCGAATGGCTGAGATGGACCTGTTGTGTTGGTCCTTCGCTGTGTTTGAAAAATCCGATTGGTTGTCTACGTTCATTAGACATCAGACGACAATCTATGCGCCTAAATAACCGTAGATGGCACGTTAAGAAACGCATCGTTTTTGATGAAGCTATATGAAACCGCTTAATGGAAATACAAATCTATCAACAACGATGATGCTCGTAAATTATCCGTCGTCTGATGAGGAGGAGATAAAGGAGGTGGAAGAACCTGAGAAGAAGAAGAGGAAGGTCAGTCTACCTCCTCTACCGAAAGAATTTGAAGAGGCGCAAGATAAGAAACACGATGGACGTGTCAGGGCTTTCCCCCACGTAGAGGGCAATTATCCTTCTCACGTTTTCATTCGAGGTGAAGAGAGACGATCATTCGGATGGATGGAAAGATTGGATCGCTGATATGACAGCATCAGTGGAAGCAACAGAAAAATTGAGAAAGAATGTTGATCAGATCGTGGAAGCGGTGAGATCAGGTCCTGAGGCAGATTCACCTTTCGACATCGAGCCCATCTTAGGGGAAGGCGATTCTGCTTTTCACATCAGTTTATCGAGACCATTTGCATTGAGGTGGGTCATGTAGTCACCATCTCTTTCGACTCAGATCGTCTGCAGACGTCATCAGATTGACACGTGCATCGAAGATCTTCGAAAATCAATCACACGAACACTAGACAAGACGACCTTCCATCTGAAAGCCGAATTCTTGCGATACGAATGGCTATTCAACGACGAGAGGACGAGGTCTTTTCTCACCCTCCGCATGCACAATGGAGTCCAAACCGTTCTACCTCTCATCACCGCCGTCGATCGTGTCATGAAGCTTCTGCATCTTCCAACGTATTATGAGGTGCGCAACATGAACATCGAGGGACCATGATGCTGTCTCTTCATCATGACAACACGACACCCATCGAGCTGAGTAGACGACTCTCATTCACATTTATTGTACAGGAACCCATACCACACTTGACCTTAGCCTGGGTCTCCGGCGATATTTCCTCTAAAATCAAAAGCCCCTCGGGCCTTCTTGTCGATCTACAACTCGCCGACCTCTCCGTCTCATCGCGGGACATCATCATCAGATGTGGACAGAGAGAAACAAAGTTGAATCCGTCTTAATTGCCCGTCTTCTCTTCTTCGTTCCTCGTTCTCTTCTTTCCAAAAGTGAGGGGAGAGCCTTCCTCGACGAGTGGTGGTGGAGAGCTCATGCTGGCCGGATTGAATTGCATGGGGTTGTTGCGAATTCCAAAGACGATGCCCGAAGGTGATGGACTCGATGAGAGGCTCGAAGATGAGATCATCGGAGACGAGATGGAAGATGAAGACTTTGGTGATGTCATCTTTGGAGATGGCACGTTCTTGTTGGGATAGCTAGACAGTGATATCGATCCAAAGTTGTGAGAAACGGGTGATGTCCAAATGGGTGATGGCTGTGTAGAAGGTGCCTGCGTGACGGTGGGCTGCGTGGGTGGTTGTGTAGAAATTGGCATTCTCGGCTGTGTCGGTGGTATTGGAGTGACAGGTGGAGGTTTCGGTGCGGTGTTGGGAGGCACATCGGGCACATCATCAATGTCCATGTCGAAGTCATCGATGTCTGGCATCATGCCTCCTCCATCGTCATCGTCATCATCTGGCTCTTGGACCTTCTGTGGTATAATTGTAGAAGGCACCGTCGATGAGATCATCGGTGTCATCGTGGTAGGTACGGAAGGTGTCTTCCCCACTTGACTCGTTGTAGACGGAGGCCTCCCAACTTGGCTCGTTGTAGTTGGCTTCGAGGCCATGACCGTTGTAGATGGCTTCAAGGCGACAATCGGCGTTGTAGATGAAGCCCCCGAATTTAGAATCTTATTGAAATTCTCTTTGATCTCCACGGGGGTCTTGCGGGGTCGTCCCCTGGGCCTCTTCACCTCCCCGGTGGTGAGGCTGTTCCCGCCAAAATTTCCGGGGGACTTTGGCTTCGTCGTCTTCGGTGAGGCTTCGGCCACCTTGGCGGGGGGACTCTTGGCCACATTCTCTAGTGAAGAACCTCTCATCACCTTCCCCTTCACTTTTCCTTCTAAAGACATCCTCTTCTCGCTGTTCGTTCGGACGATCTTGGCTCGTTGTAGAAGGGGGTCCGATTCTTCCGGAATGTTCCGGCTCTTGAGGAGCTCCAGCTTCTCCCTCTTCATCTCTTCGATGGTCTCGGATAATTGCCAATTCTTGTATTCTTCCACTTTTCTCTGCAGCCAGTCCGACGTCTCGCGGTAGGTCTCGTTGTGTTGGAATTCCAACTTGGACGGAGTCGGAATCAAGTTGGAAACGTCGGCGAGTCCGATGAGTCCGGGCTGGCCTTCCGCGGAAATGGGGAAGAAAGGTTGAACGAGGATGTTCTTCCAGTAGAGCATGAGACCTGAGAAGTCAGCGAAATTTCGTGATTCTCGGGAATTTCTCACCGGATCTATTTTGGTCCCGAAATTTCGGGACGATGCCGAGGGTGAGATCGCAGGTGGAGCTGAACTTGTACGCCTTTGGTTTTTCCATCGTGGTTTTAAGGTTTAGGCACTTGACTTCGTCTCCTTGCACCAAGATCGTCATCTTCGGCTGTTTCTCGTGAGAACGTGGAGAGGGAAGAATGTCATCTACAACGTTGTAGATGGACCCACCTCAAGGAACATGAGGGACAGACAAGCTTTCAGCGAAAAATCCACGTCGGTCGCAGCGGTAGTCTGCCACGTCATCAGTCACGTGACCTCCATCTACAACTCACCGCATCACTCGATCTCACCCTCAGCGGCTGCTTCCCGCCGTGTGGCTTCAATAGCATGTCTCTCACGTCTGTCTTTGTGTCTATATCGTCTCTCACCCTCGTAAGAATAAACATATTTCCGGTGGTTTTAAAGTATTTCTTCGCCCACTCCAAGAGTTGTACCTTGTCCATACCGGATAATTCGGCGAATTTTCCGATGTCTCGGACCATGTTGTCCGCGTCGGCCTCGTTGGCGGGGCTGGTGGGGTCAGTCTGAAATCTGCGAATGCGATCGACCCACGCGATCACAGTGGACTTTGACAGATCCCAAGTCACCAATGGTATCTTTAGATTCTCCTTCTTGTCTCTCTTCTCGTTCAGCCTCTTAGAAAAGAGGCCGATGGTTAAGAGGGTATTTGTCTTTGTCACGACCAAGAGGTCGAACGTCAGGGCCATGGCTCCCCCGACAACGTTGGCTCCCAGATTGGGACGCTCCGCCACTACAACGAGTCAGTCCCAAATCCGTTCGGACCACAGCCTCACGTGATACGGTCGGGTCGGGGTGTAGCATCTTCCTCGTTGCATCTCTGTCCATGCCGTGTCCATCGTCTGTGATGTAAATGTTGTTCTGTTGATTGTTCTGTGTGGAAGGTCTGGCGAAAATATTGCAGCGAGACGATTGTGCGTCGTGTGAAAAGTGGACGAATTCGAGGAGGGCACCCAAGAGCCAGTCGTCATAGTAACTGGACAAGAGGTGTACGGTCTCCATGGTGATGACGAGGGGAGGTATGACTGGTAGGGTGAGATGTCGGTCTACAACGAGCCATTCACCCCTCTTATCGCGGCGAGATTCGGTGTCTACCGGAGAATCGGATGATTTGTGCCTCTTGGCCTGCGGCACCTCCCCCCCGTCTCCGAGTCTGTCTTCCTCCCTGGGATTCGATCGAATTTTCGTCGGATTTTCTTTCCAGGAGGGGCTGTTGATAGAAGGTGACTGTCGACTGTGGCTGGGAGAATAAGGAGGGCTCATGGGAGAAGATATCGTCTTGTCCATTTTCCCGCCAAAACGTGGAGGACTCATGGGTGGTGGCGATCGGTTCTCTTGCACGGATCTGGCCTCGTGGGTCTGCTGCCGTGGGTCCGAATGGGGTGGGAGGCGAGACGATGTCGTTCGTGGGTCTTGCGTCGGTCCCCGTGTGTCCCGTGTGGTTCCCTGGGAAGACGTCGTTCGTGTGTCGAGGGGAGGTAGAGGGCGAGATGACGGAGTCAACGATCTGGCCTCATGGATCTGCTGCCGTGGGTCCTGTACGGAAGATTTCGATGGCATCGACGATGGTGCGGGGTCCTGCGATGGTCTCCGTGGGTCCATTGGTGGAGGTGACAGTGGTATGTGAGATAAAGATACTTTGCGTTGAAGCGGTGGTGGTGGTGGATCGGTTGATCGTTTGTCTTGTACCACGGGTGGCCTCGTTTCTTGTGCGAGAGAAGAGCGAATTTGAGTTGGAGCAGGTGGTCCGAGCGGTGGTGGAGGCCGTGGGTCGTGAGAGTGTCCTCGTGGGTCCGGTAGCCGTGGGTCCTGCGGTCGTGGGTCCGGATTTTGGGGGTTTGGGTCACGGGAGGACGGATGAGCGTTGCGATTTATCTCTCTAGAGGTCGAGCGTGACGTCGACGTGGGTTGTGGTGGAGCTGAAGGAGATGAGAAGGAATGAGAGGGACGGAGGCTCACTCGGTTGTGTCTTTGCTGATGGGTTAGACGATGATGTTGATGGCTTCGATGAGGTGGAAGGTGGATGCGTGGTGCTTCTGTTCGATTGTCTGTGGGCCAACCGTTCTAAGTGACTCTTGGTCGTATAATAAACTGGATGCAATTCATTTCATCGAACATTACATCATGATAATCGTCACATCGATCCCGACGAAGATGGGTAGAGAGATCGTCTCCTCACCTTTGACTCTGTCTTCTGTTTGGAAAACGCCATCTTGGAAAGATGGTGGTGTCACGATGATGATGTTGTCCTGATTGGTTGGCGTAGACATGTAAACCGCTCTCTCCGTTTCGGGTCTCGATCCTTGCAGTGTCTGCATCATGGCTCTCCAAGAGGATCTCGTAAATGTGGGACCTTTTCCAAGACAGATGTAGAAAGACTCGCAGCCTGTCATCGTTTCAGAATTATCTTCGTAACGAGATTCATCACCTCTAAAGTCTGGAAGAGGACTGACGATGTTTTCGGACTTCAATTCGATGTGTCCCTTCCATGGAGAATTACGCTCAAAAACGATGGCACAGATGGGCTTGAGATCGGCTCCTCTCCTGTGTGATGTTCAGATCTCGCCCTCATCATCGATGTAAATGAGATTCATCGATTTCGACTCACTTGTCTTCATCCCATCGCAAGTGAAAGGGTTCAGACCATTCGTCTTCCATGCATAAGGTTCCAATAAGTGATGGCGGGAGATCACATCACCCAACGTCCAGTGTCGTTGTAGATGAACGGAATTGAAATATTGAAATTCGGTTTCTCGAAATCTCAAAGAAACACGCATTGAACTCGGTACACGATCACATCGGCAAACGTATACGTAGAGAGCAATGGCACATATCACGAACTTCGCCGTACGAAATTGTGAGAGACACGTCTTGCGCGTGTGATAATGCTCATACAGGGTATCAATTACAAGAAGCCGAAGAACCAGAACACCCGCACGTAAGTATAGATCATGAATATGCTCACGTGCCGGTCTCTTCGATCAATGAATCTGAGATGATAATGCAGACACACATTTCGCACAGGAGACTCTCGACTTCATCCAATGACTCTCACTCGAACATACCTCCCCCGGGCGAAGGCCCCATCCTCAGAGGTGCATTCCTTAACGCATTCATCAAACCTCTCACACACGTCAGACCATCCAGTTCCAACACCCCCTCCCTCTCTCAATTCTTCCGGTCACTTACCATCGTCATCATCTCTCTTGAGATCATCCAATGGCTCGAATCACTCTCGTTTCCTCGAGAATTCAGCAGAGCTGTCCAGCAGCGAGGGCGTGGGCAACGAAGAGATCGATCAATACAAGAACGACTCTCACGCCGTTGCAGAGATCAGAAAATACCTCAGACTGCCAACGGATGAAGAAATTCTACACGGTGAGAAGAGATGGAGGAGATGAAATTCACCGTTGTAGATCAACCTTGTGAATGGTTGGGATCGTTCGACAGTCCTACGGAGCACACGAAGGGCAATCTATTCATCACGCAACAGCACATCGTATTCTTAGAGAAGATACCGGTGATCACACACACATTCTCACCTACAATCGATCGACATACCTGATGCATCACGTCACCCTACACTCCGTTGACTCTTCGCAGCAATATTTTCCACTGAAAGAAGGATACGTAGAGAAATCTACGAGGAAGGCCGATGGAACGCTAACTGGATGGAAGATTCGTTTCCTCCTTCTCACGTCTGACAATTTAGTTTTGTTTTATAATTTCAAGAGGAGGGTGAGAGGGTGAGGCTGTGGAAGGAGTTGACTCGTTGTAGTACGAATACAGGACGTGCGGAATTCTACCTTTTCAAGACATCTATTCGGTGGGTATCACGAGCGATCCAGAGTCACCCTTCTGCTTCGAGGTGAAAACTCGATGAAAACTCGATGAAAATTCACGTGATGAACCAGATGTCCACGAGTCGAAAATTGTACGTCTTCTCTTGTGAATCGAAGCAAGAGAGGGACGAATGGATCGATGCGATAAGAGAGAGAATCGAACACCAGAACATCATGTCAGCCTACCAGACGAGAAAAGAAGTGAGAATAGATCTCTGGGAAATTGGAGAATGACTCGTTGTAGACGATCATACCCCTGATGTACGTCGCGTCGATCGAGAGGATCAGAGGATCCATCTTTCCTAAAGTCATGAGGGTGACTACTGACGATAAGAAGGAGGTGAGACGATCTACATCCTCTCTCACGCATCACCATCTCATGATCATGATCGTGCTCGTCCGATGATGATCGACGATCGTCTTCCCATGATCACGATCTCCGATGATCGATGATGATGATAACGATCGTCCGATGACTGACGATCACATTCTCATGATCGTTCGATGCTGATCGACATCATCTCATGATCTGATGACTCCACGATCACCTTCTCATCATTTCGACAGTTTCTCTTCTCCCTCACGCAGAGAGATCGTTACTGGAACGTCATCATGGAAGCGTGGAGACAAGGAAAGAATAGAACGCCCACCGACAGGCAAGAAGTCGCCCACGAGTGGGACAGCCCCAGGAGCGTTGTAGTCGCACCCATTCCAGAAGAAGAATTCGAGATTAAATATCCGTACAAAGACCCGAAATCGGAGGTGAAATTTCGCGTGGAATTCGGTTGACACGGTCAGGCCGCTCAAGAATTTTACAATAAATTGGGATTCGCCACGACGGAATTCCTAGTAGAGAGTGAGTATCTACAACGAGGCGTTTTAAATTTGTACAGAATATCACTGCACGCACAGCAGTAAGATTCCTCTCACGGGTTACCTGTGAGAAAAATGAAAATCTTGTGAAAGTGAAATGACGCGTTGTAGATACATCAGTCGATCGTACGTCTCCTTCTGTTCCACCGTGCCGACACAACGTCACACGGTGAGTCCACGAGTTTTCTACTAGTTTTCCACCGACATTCATCACAGGTAGTCATCCCTTGGGTCGACATTGTCGACATACAGAAAGTTCATTGGCGGGAAAATTGGTCCCTCCACGCCATCAAGATTTCCACAAAGTCTCACAGTCAGGTATTTTTTCCCGCCAAAATTCTCGAGACATCTCCTGAGACATCTCAGGTCATCTTCTCTCACTTTGCCCGTAGACAATCAGCCTTCGAGATGCTAACAGAATGTCTCGGTCACTTGTCCAAGAAGGGAACGCTGTCGGGTGACATCATGATGTCTCCCACGCCCACCGAGGGCCGCCCCTCTTACGACGTACGTTATGTACGTAACCCAAAATCTCACTCGAAATTCAGGTCAGCGTGCCCAATTGGCTTCCCAACGGGAAGGGTTTACGCATCACAGTGCTCTTGGTGGGAACGAGGGGAGACGTACAACCTTTTCTAGCCCTGGGGCTCGGTCTACAACGAGCCGGTCACAAAGTCAAGATCGCCACGCACGAATACCACAGGAAATTTGTCGAGGAGAGAGGATTTGAATTTGGAAAATTGGCGGGAGACCCGAAAGAACTCATCGACTTCATGGTGAAGAACGACAACGTCTTCTCCGTCAGGTGAATTTCCTCGAAATTTCCTCCTCTTCCACATATCATCTATCCTCCCGCCAAATTTTCCCGCCCAAATTTCCCGTTCGATCTCATTCCCGCCAGTTTTCTCCGCGAAGGCTTGACTAAATTCGCAAAATTCATCGATGACCTCTTACAATCTTGCTGGGAAGTATGCAAAGAGGGTGATGTCGATCTACTCATCACCAACCCTCCCGCCTTTGGAGGTCCACACGTGGCCGAGAAATTGAAGATTCCAATCATGGCTGCCTTCACCATGCCCTGGTCTCGAACCACCGAAGTACCTCACCCCTGTGGGTCATCCATCTACAACGCTCCAAAAAAAATAAGATCATCATACGTACTGATACGTAACAGTCGCGGCACAGAATCTCTTCGGAGGTCCCGCGTACAATTACGCCTCTTACGTCGCGGTAGAAGAGGGAACTTTCGCGCCAATTCGTGGTACCTTCAACCGATTCAGGACTCAGACTTTGGGACTACCCCCCCTGGATGTCGGCAGCGGACACTCGATTCTACACAACAGAAGAATACCCTTCATGTATTGCTGGTCTCCACTTCTACTGAAGAAGCCTGCAGACTGGGGCGATCACATCACCATCACGGGTTACTGGTTCTTAGATGGCGGGAAATACGAGCCGGAGGAAAAATTGAAGAAATTTCTGGCGGAGGGTGAGGGGGTGAGGGGGGAGGAGCTGAGAAATTTCAGGGAAAAAGCCGATCTACGTTGGGTTCGGTAGCGTGAGCGTGCAGGACCCGGAGGGGTTGACGAAAACCATCGTGAAAGCTTTCGAAGAGACCGATCAGAGGTGCATCATGGTCAAAGGGTGGGGTAGGCCGGAGGACCAAAACATTGATCCGTTGTAGATGGGGAGACTACAAGAAGGACGCAGAATTTCCGGACAATATCTTGTGCCTGGACAACGTTCCCCACGATTGGTTGTTCCCACAGGTGATCATCACATATAACATCCCATCGAAATGTCTATATTTATTTTCGATCTACAACGAGACAGATGGCCGCAGTCATCCACCACGGTGGAGCGGGCACGACTGCCGCTGGCCTACGCGCAGGTGTCCCCACGCTCATCGTTCCCTTCTTTGGAGATCAATACTTTTGGGCTCAGAAGGTGGCACAGCTGGGTGTGGGAGTTCCCGCCATCGAAGTTCGCGACCTTGAGACCCAACTTGTCCCAGCCATCCGAAAGATGACGACCGACGAGGCGATGAGAGAGAGGGCCAAGGCCATGGGTATGTTTTATTTCATTTTATTTTCGATCTACAACGATGTAGATGGTGACGTCATGCAGGGGAACACATTCGGAGGCAAGATGGAGTGGGGAGGGCTGTGGAGTTTATTCACAGAGAGATCGCCAACAACAAGATGTTCTCTCAGCAGAAAGAACAGCTGATGAGAGAACAAGAGCAGAGAGAGCAGCTGCAGAGAGAACATAAGGAGGAGGGGAGTCGATTGAAGAGGTTGTTCTCGGCTTCGTACAGTGCGAAGGAGAATGCGAGTGGAAATGGATAAAAAAGTTTTGATGAGATCAGAAGATGGGATCGAGAGAGAACAAAGATGATGTTGCTTAAGTCTTGATGGAAATCACAAGAGGTATTAGAAGTCAACGTCTAAGAGGTCACGGCCCTGCATCGTCATCAATGGATGTGTGTGATGGCCGTCTCGTCGAAAGAGGAGACGAATTAGAAGCCTTTCTATTGTGCGGCCCAAGCGATTATTTACCTTTTTAAAAAAGCGCGTTAAGAAGACGAGTATCCATGGTGATTTTGCGTTATCGTACCGAGTGAAAAAGAAAGGTAAATATTCGCATGGGCCGCACAATACCTCAGGCTCCCTTGTTGTCAAGTCGTGTCATTCTACTTCAGTACTCACAGTTCGCATCTCGCGGTATTGACACTGCCAGAAAAGTCGGGGCCGAAAGACTCTTTGTGTCACGGTAATGGACGTGAACCTCCTCGATAAGGGATGAACGGCAGGCACAGCATTCTTTCCGTGGACCATGAGCAGCAAGTCACTGTCTCTCCTGCTCCTCGTGCTCTTTGCCATCAGCGGCATCGCGACGGCGTCGCCTAACTGGTCGGGCGCCAACAGCTACTTCTTGTGGGCTCTATCTGACTCGGGTATGCTTCGGGCGAGACCATCGAGGGGGAAAACTGATAGCGTGTAGATCGTGCCGCTCATTTGAAGGCATTGGCGGGTGCGAACATCAAAGTCGTTCGTATCTTCATCGTTCACGTCGATGGAGGAACCAAGTCCAGCTCTGCAAGTGGAACCCCCGATCTCGAAGAATGGTCCGTCGGTGATTATCAAGACGGTGAGAATTCAACATTTGGACGATGGATGTAATGTGATATCAGGTATCCTCAACAAGATCGACAACTTGATGTACGAGGCCTCTCAATACGGCATCAAATTGAACATCGTCCTCCACGATAGATACTCTCTCGGATGGTACCAGACCGTGAGCCATCCTCCTCCTCTCGATCGTACTCACCATCTCAGGACGGTTACGCGAAGAAATACGGAAATGCCATCAACTTTTACCGCAATGGTGGTGGTGATTTCGACAATCGCATCCGTCACATCTTGGCCCACAAGAACCCCCGCTTCAACAACCGCCCCTGGTCTGATATCCACGAGGGTATCTGGGCTTTCGCCATCCAAAACGAAGCGAGAGCCTACATCGACAACTTTTACGATGCATGGGACTGGCATTGTAAGAGAGCTTCTGTCGTCCGCTCTCTCATCAACGGCAACATCTTCGTTACCACTGGTGGTGGTGCTACCTGGGCCGATTCCCTTCAAGAAGCCAACTACGCATGCCAGTACATCGATGTGGTCGGCATCCACAGCTACTACGGCTCGGGTGACTTGAAGAAGAACATGGGTACTGCCGTCAGTCTGGTGAGACATATACAGACAGAGACACATAGACATTGACCTCATGGCATCAGGCGAAGAAGTATGGAAAGAGAGTCATCTATGAAGAGTTTGGCAACAAGAACAACGTTGGAGGTGACATCAGAGACGAAGGAGGCTACTGCAACTCTGTCGGTGTCCCCTGGTTCCCCTGGGAATTCGTCAAAGCTCAAGGTGCGACCACTTACGTGGGATGACGTCATCACACGGTGCAGGTGGTGACCTCGAGTACTACACCGGCTCGGACGGCTGGAACGCCCACGTGCAGTACGCACAAGCTGCCATCCAGGTGAGACCGTCTACAACGTTGTAGACGACGCCGACCCGATCAGACCACGTCTCAATTCACTTGGGACTTCACCTACAACAACACGAACAACGGTGGTAACGGTGGCAACGGTGGCAACGGTGGATCTGGCAAGGGAGACTGGCAGTCTTGCTCTACTTCCTCCGAATGTCTCAACAGGTGCACAGACATCCATCCTCCTCTTAACCTTCCACAGCTGCTGCTCGAACCAATACAGCAACGACGGCCAGCTCAAGTGCACCCCCGGCGGCACCACCTGCGTCAGCTCCAGCAGCGGCAACAAGGGAGACTGGGAGTCCTGCTCTGCCTCTTCTGACTGCAGCAACCACTGCTGCTCGAGCCAGTACAGCAACGATGGAAAGCTAAAGTGCACACCCAACGGTACACAGTGCGTCAGCTCGAACAGCGGCAACAAGGGAGATTGGGAGGCTTGCTCTGCCTCTTCTGACTGCAGCAACCACTGCTGCTCCAGCCAGTACAGCGACGATGGAAAGACAAAGTGCACCCCCGGCGCCAGCCAGTGCCTCTGATCGATCACATGACATCGTCGAATACAATGGATTCTTCATATGTTGTCTCTCTTTCTTTTTGAATGCACGTGTGAAGATGAGATGTGTGATGTTTTGATGGATGGTGATGCACAGAACATCGACTCATCTTATCGGTGATGATGAAGGAACATAGAACCTCTATCCCTTTCCCAGTTTATTCTTGAAATAAATAACCGTTCGACTCAGTCCCTCCTCTAAAGTAACCCTCGGCTCCCATGACAGACTTTTCTTTGCCAATGAGATGTCTGGCTTCCTCTGTCTGGGATCATCTCCGGGTAGAGGATTAAATTCGATGGTTGATGTACTGCCCACGGCCCGAATGACGGTGTTGGCGAGCTCTTCCATGGTGTGTTCGTCTGGATTACCGATGTTGACTGGTCCCATGATGTCCTCTTGTTCCATCAAGGACATCAATCCTTCGATCTGGAAAGAAAATGAGGTGATCAGAACAATAGGAAGGGAGATTGTATGTGTGATGATCGATAGAACTCACGGTGTCTCGAACGTAACAGAAGCTTCTCGTCTGTTGTCCATGTCCATATAGGGTCAATGGTTTCCCCTCTATAGCCTGATTGATGAAGTTTGGAATGACTCTGCCGTCGTTGATCCTCATGCCTTCTCCGTATGTGTTGAAGATTCTGGCCACTCTGACATCAGTGTTCTTCTGTCTGTGGAAATCGAAGGTCAACGTCTCTGCGATCCTCTTTCCTTCATCGTAACAGGCTCTGATGCCTGTGCAGTTGACATTGCCCCAGTATGTCTCTGTTTGAGGATGGATGAGGGGATCTCCGTAGACTTCCGAAGTAGAGGTGAGGAGAAAGCGAGCGTTCTGAGCTGTTGCAAGCTCGAGCATGTTGAGAGTTCCCAGGAAAATGGTCTTTGCCGTGTGAATAGGATCCATCTGATAGACCTTTGGCGATGCAGGAGTGGCTAGGTGGTAGATACGGTCCACTTGTATGTCTAGCGGTTGCGTGATCTCGTGTTTGATGAACTTGAAGCGTGGATTGTTCAGATGGGGAGATACATTACTATCGAGCCCGCACAGCATGCTATCGAGACAGATGACTTCATCGACATCGTTCTTCGCCAATAGTTGTGTGATGAGATTACTTCCAAGGAAGCCTGCTCCTCCCGTTACCAAGATCCTCATCTTTTGTTTGTTTTTTCCACTTTTCATTTTTGTGTCACGTGGTTCGTGCCGTAGAGGCGAATATCTGTCTTCTCTTCATGTGTTGCTGTGAAGAATAGAAAGAGAGAGGAATTGGAGTCGGTGTCTATATGTATACAAGTTTCTCTCGTTGCAATGAGCTTCCATCGGCGTCACAGAAGGAGATGGAATTGATGGCAGCGTGTCGTTTCGGACGTCTTCACAACTTCCTCCTCTTGTTGAGGTGACGGAGATTCATCATGATTAGTATGGCCAGCGTCTCTTCTTCTGCCTCGCTGCCCGTGTCCTCCTCTGTAGTCTCATCGTCGCTGTCGGTGCATTCGTCAGATAGTGAAGAATCCGACTGGGTGTCTGTTGTCTCATCCCTGTCACAGTGTTTGAAATGCAGAGACCAGAGAGCCCTCTGAAGAAGATGAGACGGTGACGCCTCTGAAAAGGAGATCACCTTCTGGCCTTGTCGGTTGAATGTATCGACTCGACGGAACAGATCGGTGTGGTTCTTATGGGATAAGATGGAGGTGATCTTTCTCTTCAGACCCAACGAGGGGCAGTGGAAGTTGGAGTGACGTTGAATCGATGCCAAGATATCCTCGGTGGTTGCAAAGCGTCCAATAGAATGTAAAACTTGGACGATCTTATGGAGGTCAGAGATGGTATGTCGATGACAAGATTATGAGACACACCATCTGACCGAAGTCGGACGATCTTATACTCTCTGGAAGAATCTTCCAGGGAATCGACTTGTTACGAACGAAATTGCATCTGCCTGTCCTCCATCAGATTACTGCAATGACGTCTCCTCCACCATTCGCAGTGAACTCATAGGTGAGAAGCGTACGGGGATCGATACGAGATCCTACAGTTCGAGGCATGTCCTTTAAGATGAAGTCTTTCGAAGTTGTATGTGCGATGACAGACATGTCCAGTCTTCTTAGAAGTATGTTTCGATGCAATTAGACGTGTTGTCGTTGGTGTCGTGAGGTAGGTATCGTGATAGTGGTCTGCAAGGAAGACGCCTCTATCTACAAACAGCCTAGTTAATCTCGAATAACGACTTTTTTTACTACGACAGTGCGTCATCTTCATGACACCACGAATCACTTCAAGATTTCTGGTAGTCCAACAGGTAAGATTGAAGAGATGACATTCAGGGTGATCACGGTCAGATTGGAGGACTGATTGTTTTCCACAATGTCTTCGCTTATGAAGGTCGTCTCTCATGATTCTGTGATCAAGGGTATTGCGGGGCTGCTTCGTTGAAGGTGATGTCAACCCTTCGAAAAAGAAATGTAAATCATTTTTCGGAACATCATCACATCACATCACCATCACCATGGCGAGTGGTGCTTTCCTCAATTCCAAGGTAGAGTCTCAACCTCATATCACACTGACTTGCATCAGAGTTGGCATCCAAAGACATTTCAAAATCAGCAGAAGGTTTGGGTGGCCGAACAAGAAGCAGCCAAGAGGGCAAAGAAAGAGACTGAGAGACAATCCGTCCTCGAGAAAGGTATACAAAGATCATCTTCCATCCATTCAAACGAATTGTCTCATCATCTTGCAGAGCAAAAGGACTGGAGACAATTCGTAGACAATGAAGGCTCTGGACGTACTGACGACGATGTAAATCCATTCATCATATCATATCATCTAAACTCATTTCTCCAGGTGAAACGTGCAAAGAGTATGGCTCAACTTTCCTTCATGTATCGCCCTCCACCCAGTCACCCCGACTCGAAGGAAGCCATGATGGAGAAGGCAAAGAAAGACAGAGAGGCCGAAGAAGAGAAGCAAAGGATGGACGAGACGTCCGCAGAGCAGGCCGCCATCAAAGAGAGGAGAAAGGAGAAAGTGAGGGAGAGAGAAGAATCTCACAAGACCAAGTTTGAGATCTTCAAGATGGCTCCCATCGCGGCAGAGTGAGTCATTTCGGATGATGATGTGTTCGTGATGAGTTTTCAGATTGTCGAACGATAAGAAGAAGACGGAGGCATCGACGGCACAATTGAAGGGAAGAGCCGATTTGAATAAGAAGTTGGACTCACTCGGTAAGTATCACATCTTCTAAATCATCTGAAATCCATTTCAATCTGTACGTCTCACTTCAATATATTATCACCATCATCACGATCATCCATCACTCGCACGATGAGATCTCTCATCTACAACGATGTAGATCCCTCCACCTCCACTGACACACGACAGACGAAATGAAGAGATTAAGAGAAGACCCCATGCTGGCGCTCATCCGCGACAAACAGAAGAAATCCGGCGCCACTGAAGCGAGACAAGTGCCAGAATCAGAGAGAGGAGAAGTCATGAGGGAATCTGATCACGTCCACTCTGATGCACCATCGGAGCTGTTGAAAAATCTCACTTACAATTTCAAAGACTGGCAGTCGAGAAACGAAGACCACGTGAGATCCATCTACAACGTTGTAGACGGAAGATTGACGCAAGGGCAGTCACTCTTGGAAGACGATGACGATGGGACGAAAGAATATTTGAATTCGCTGAGTCCAAACTCGAAGAAGAAGCTGTGGAAGAAATTAGAGAGGATGGATAAGAAGGCAAAGAAGGAGAGGAAGAAGAGGAGGGCGGACAGGGGAGATTGGGAGACGGAAGATATGGACAGCAGCAGCAGCAGCTCTTCGGACAGTGAAGTGGAGAGGAAGAAGAGGAAGAGGAAGGAGAAGAAACAGAAGAAGAGTAAGAAGGAGAAGAAGAGGTGACGATGATGATGATGTGATGATGATGACGATAGGCAGTAAGCGGAGTAGGGAAGAGCCATCGGCGAGAGTGAAGGAGGAAGATCGCGGTAGTTACCGTGAAGAAGAGACGAAGCAGGACAGAGAGGGAAGAGAAGAGAAGAGAGAAGCGAGGAGAGAAGATAGAAGAGAAGACAGAAGAGAAGACAGGAAAGAGGATAGAAGAGAAGATAGAAGGGAAGACAGAAGAGAAGATAGAAGGGAAGACAGAAGAGACGATAGAAGAGAAGACAGAAGAGACGATAGAAGAGAAGACAGAGACAGACGAGATGATAGAAGAGATGACAGCAGGAGAGAAGATAGAGGAAGGGACAGGAGGGAGGAAGGAAGAAGAGACGACAGCAGGAGAGACGATGCGAGAAGCAGAGACGACACGAGGAGGCATCATTAGACATAAACGCTTGTACTTGTTATGAAATGAGATGATGTCTTCGATGAATCTATTACAATTATACATTGCTTGATGATGGAGATGATGGACAATCCTCTACACCCTTCCAGA
Organism: Planoprotostelium fungivorum; assembly: GCA_003024175.1. Lineage (NCBI taxonomy): Eukaryota > Evosea > Variosea > Cavosteliida > Cavosteliaceae > Planoprotostelium > Planoprotostelium fungivorum. Next base: position 114,084 of record MDYQ01000599.1, on the reverse strand, counting down.
CGAGATATCCATAGTATGTGCATCCTCCCTGTCCGATGTCATTCTTGATGTTGAAAGATGTGCCACTCACCACCAACAAAAAGTTGAGGATGCCCCAGATCAGGATCAGGATCCACATGCGGGCGTCCGAGTGGACAATGTTGATGATGAATCCAATGATGATCAGGATGGTGAAGATACCACAACAGATGAAGAACTGTCTTCGTTAAGGAATGGAGAGATCATCGGAAGGAAGGAAGGAAGGATACGATCAGAAGCATGATCTTGTGTCTAAACCACGCTGCCACTGCACCCAACACTCCTAAGAGGATGCCGATCACTCCAAGTCCTAATCCCCATCCATATGGATTGACGAAAGCTATCGCTCCGAACAACTGCATTGTTCAGCCATCTCATCGTGTTCACGATCTCACCGCCAAAACGATGCTGAGGATGAAGAGGATGAAAGGAGGGTTGTTGCCTGACTGGACTCCCATGTCTTGTCTATGTCTTGGATCTGTGGAAATGCTGTCTGGCCCGAAGCGGGTATTAGGAGTGCATATTTCTATAGAACAAGAACGGGCTTGTTCTTTGACGTGCGCTGACAGTTTGGAGAGGAACACTACACCCTTCATAGAATGGGGAGAGGCGGTAGAAGTAAGTAGTCTTCACCTTCACCCTCAAGCTCTTTCACGGCAACACAAGAGAAGTCTAGATCTATGATACCTTTGAATTCTATGATTCTTTATTTTTTACGATACAACTATTGTAAAAAACAGACAAGTTTCGCGCACATCTTCTAATGATGCTGCGCCTGGCCCTTCCTGGTGTTGCCAGATTCTTTCATGATCTTTGACTGGATCCTCTTTCCGTAAGGTGTGTTGCCCAGAGAGTTCAAGTGAGGCTTGATGGCCTCCACCAGCTGCGCATGCTGTTTAGAATCTGCCACAGTGAGGGCGGTTTGGACGACGTAGTTGGCGAATGGATCTTGCAGCATGATGGAGAGTCCGGTGTCGATCAGGATCTCGTCGATGATCATCTTCTGTGCGATGGGCGAGTGAGATTGAAGACACTGAAGGTGTGTCAGTCTCCAAGGTGCACAAGACGAGAGATGATGTGATGAACCGATGAGACAGATGATGGAGGATGAGAAGATCACCTTCTCGATGACATTGGAGGAAAACTTTTGTGTGGCGAGTTGACGCAAGTGTCCAGAGAAGCTCTTGGCCAATTGATCGACCAAGTCGGGATACTGCTTCAGCACATACTGCACGACATAGTTTCCTTCTCCTCTTCAGCTCATGAGACATCTCTCTCCTCACCGTATGGATCTTGCACTAAGACGAGGGCGTTTCTCGTGATGCAGTTGATCAGTGTGGTCTTCTGCTCGGGGGAAGCGTAATCGATGCAGCGTTGTAGAACGCAGCAGCCGTGTCGGTGGGTGGCAACGCGTACGCAGTTGCTACCGGTGACGACAGAGTTGTAGATGAACTGGGGTGGGATTAGGGTTTACATGTGGGAGAGATCGAAATTTCACCTGGTTTTCAGCGGGTTTCAATAGATTGAGACACCTCTGGATGACGTGGTTACCATTGAGATCCTGAATGAGATCTACGACGTGACTTTTCAGTGACTTTTCCACCAAGAGGACCTAAAGATAGATTGGCGGGTTGTAGATGGATGTCTTTCTCACCTGTGGAGGTGTGTCCAGGCATTCGATCAGTTTTTGAACTGCTCGGGTGCCGTGCATGTTCTTCGATATGGACACCAGCTCGCCTGATACCTGACACATTCATTAAAATGTCCATCTACAACGCTCACCTTCTCGATGATCTCGAGACGCTGCTTGCTGGTGCAAAATTCGAGTAATTTCTGGCACAGATAATTACCGAAAGGGTCTGGAGACGTCAGTCTACAGCGTTGTAGATGAACACACCGATCATCAATTCTCCGACGTGATCAGAAACTTCCTCGAAAATCTTCTGGATGACCGGCGCTTCCTTCTCTTCCAATTTCTTCTGTAAGTACCTGTACGTACGTCACGAAATTTCATTCACTTTTCACTCACCTGCAGCCCTGCTGATCTCTGGATATAGCCAAGATCTTTCCGATGACCGTTTCAAAGTCCTCGATGTCGCCCTGGTCCCAATGAATAATGAATAAATCAAAATCAAATCGATTTTAAAGTCGAGAAATTGGGACTCACCTCTGCGTTCGTGGGGATGGTCGACATGACGTCACGACTGTCCCGATTATTAAAGGCGGGAGAAGAAGAATTGGGACTCGGTGCCTGTACGGGGGGCTCACGCTCTCGACTGTCTCGGTTGTTGTCCCTCCCCTTCGGTGTCGTCTTCTGTGCAGGAGGTGCGTTCTGAGCGCGGGAATTTTTCCCGCCTTTTCCACGGGCCCCCTTCTCTTTCGATTTTTGGGGTACATCGTGAGAGTAGAAACACTTGTCGCCTCTGCTGCAGAATCCAGAGGCATAGTATCGGCAGGGTGTCTTACCGGCGGGGTTCTCACTGTCGTTGTCGGTGGCTTGTTCTTCGGCTGGAATCTCTTCAAAGTTGTTGTGACGAACGGTGCTGGGAGACCTCTGTCTGAGAGAAAATGAACGGGAGACAAATCGATCCGAACGAAAATGAGCGTTGTAGATGGAAATCGGAGGAGTTGTAGATGAAGAATAAATGATTTTAAGATGAGATATTTGTGACTCACGGGAAGCCGGGGGGTGGTTTGTGATCTGACTTCAGTTGGTTTCCATAGGTGGGAGCGTTGCCTTGGTAGCCGTTGTAGTTGTCGCTGTTGAAAGCCCGTCTCATTTGATTCGACTGCTCTGGTGCACTCTCGTCAACTTGCGAACCACGGAATTGGACTCACGATCTTCCTCCTCCCTCCAAATGAAATTTGCGGAACTTACCGCAGTCTGAGCCGTCGGACTCTCCGTGTACGAGTTTCCTATTTCTCCATAGTTTCTCATCTGAGAATCCTGATCGTGTCACGTGATGTCGCGATGCATCATGACATCATACCTGGTAGTCGAAATTGGGCCTCCTTGCCGTGGGTGCTGCTATATTTCCTTGCCACTGTTGTCTACCTGCACTCGTTGCATCATAATATGCCCGGAAGAATGCGGAGAAATAGATGCTCACCAGTGCCGAGAGGGGCGGGACGGCCTGGAGGAGGTATAGTCACGTTGTGACTCCGGCCGTAACCCATCTGTCTGGAATCATTGTAATACTGCGAGGGATCGACGCTCTCGTAGCTCTGTGAATGCTGGGGCTGATACTGAACATCATGAGTTCAGAGATCGGTCACGTGATATCATCGAACGATATCATGCCGAGATGGATGACAATGGAAGAGATGGAGGGAAGAAGTACCCCGGGATTGAAGTTGTCGTAGCTCGTGCGGATGTTAAAGCCATCCCATGACGTGTCGAAGCCGAAAGGTAGTGCCTCCAAAGGTGGTGGCAATTTCTGTTGAGCGGGTCTTCCGTTGTAGCTCTCATAGAAGTTCTGATAGTCCTGCGATGATGTTGAGTGCTAAGTGGGTCGAATGTCGATGGGTGATATATATCACCTGATGTGCCCTGATGTCACCGAACAGCTTAGCATACTCGACATGAAAAGCGAATAGACTGTTCGAAGAGAGGAGGTTCTGTTGAAGGGCCGGGGGTGCAGAAGATGAAGAAGAACGGTCGGGTGGCTGTGCATCGGCTAAGACAGATGAGTTAAGCCCCAGACGGGGCTTTTCCATGATTCCTGATAGACGGAGATCCATTCCTGAGAGGTCTTGAAACTTTGGCATCTACCAATGATCGGTCAGACTGTATTCAGCCGAGTCAAAAGACCGAAAAGGACATGAATGTATAGAAGAAGGTAGATGTGGAGTTGGATTAGAAAAATGACCGATGAAAAGTCCAGTTTGTGATCCTTCACCTTGTGAGATGCACAAGACCGTATGAATCGTTTGGGGGTGTTCTCGATCGATAAGGCCTTCTATCACCTCTTCTCCGTTGTGTGGTCCTTCGTTTATGTTCGGGAGCAAATTCTTCCACTACAATGCAATTTCGTTCCACAAGGAGGACGTAGACGCAATCGAACTCCAGAGCGAACACCCCTCATAAAGTCAGTTTCCAACCACATCTGGCGTCATATGCATCGAGCCACATAAAGTATATGGAGTCTGACGGGAGATCCGTGCGTGGAGCTGATTTTACGGAGGCCTATGAATTGAACGTACCGAACTGATCTCAACGTGTGATCGCGCAGAAGCACATGACCCGTCTTCTTTCATGGTTCATCGCTCCTTGACACGTTGACGTGAGGATAAGAGCCGCGGACTTCAGAGCGGTCTGGGAAATTTATCATAATGAATCGTTTCAATTTCACACATTTATATTGTGCGCCCATGCGAATATTTACCTTTCTTTAGCACGCGGTACGATTACACAAAATCACCATGGATACTCGTCTTCTTAACGCGCTTTTTAGATTGACCAAAATTAGTCTTTTTACTCATCTCCACCACGCTCCTTCTCCATCAGAGAGATCACGTCGCACGTGCGTACACGATGACCAAGTCATCATCGACTCGATTACGAGAAGGAATGAAAGAAAGCGAGAGAAAGATCAGAAGCAGGTTTTGGGAAGCTGGACGACAGTTCGCTGTGGAGATGGATGGAACACACACGTAGGAGAAGAGGAGGAAGGGAAGGGAGATGATAAAGTGTAACCCTTCGACGTCATCATCCACTCGAACGTCATGTCATACACGGTGACACGTGTAGATGGGGTGAGGTTGTATTCGGCGAAGTACTTGCTCCGTACCTTCAATAGACTATTGTTATTTGATTTATTCCACCTCTACACGGAGCAAAGACAGATGTCTTTCGACGATGATCGCTTCCTCTCGCCTTGTTGAGGCTTGGCGTGAGCCGAAGGGGAAAGGTGTGGATGTTTGACTTGCACTCTAGACAGATCATTCACAGCTCGTTTAGGAGTGGCCCAAGGGACGAGTGGTTCTACCCGCCCAACCTTCAGCAGTCTCGACAAGCAGAAATCAGCCATTTCCATCGTGGTGTACTCTGTTCCATCGGTCAGCATCGAAATTCTCATGACGTGAACTCACGAAATCGAGAGCTAGTCCTGCTTAAACATAAATAGAGCATTTTCAAGTCAAGGGAGAGAGATTTTGGACTGGGAAATCCGCGCCAGCCACCTCTGAATCCTGCACCACCACCGCCAGATCCTCCTTTATATCCACCACCTCTATATCCACCACCTCCTCTATATCCACCACCTCCACCACCTCTTCCACCACCTCCACCTTTACCACCTCCCATATCTTCTGATGTCTTTGTGTTGTTTAACAGTTTTATGTCACTACGATGCCTCTCGTTGCATTCCTGGTTTCTGGCGAAGCCGGAAGTTCCTCTTTCAGAACGACGTTCGCGTTGGCGCGAGAATTAGATGTGGTCTAATTCGGAAATTTATTGGTTTCCACTTCGAGGATGAGCGCTTCCCCGCTTACCTTCGTGAATCACATCATCATCACCTCCCGCATTGATAACCAGTCGCTTGGGTTGCACAATATTGGAATCTTTCTTCACAAGAGAGAAGGTATCAGATCCATTGCATTTATGATTGAAGGGTCTTCGTCACAACGTCCTTGAGAGGTACCTGCTGTAGTCCAACCTTCTCGTTGTCGTTGTTCTCTCCCCAGTATCCTGCGGTAGTTCCTGACCACAGGGTGGCCTGGATCAAGAAGAGCCCTCCCATGCGATTTCCCTCCTTCAGTAACTTGAGCCCTCCCAGTCTGTGTTGCTCCAAGTCCACGTGTCGAACGGTATAACCTTCCTCCCCCGTCTGTCTCTTGTACTCCTCCAATAGTTGATTCTTGAGTGACCGAGTTGACTTCGCATACACGCAGCGGCTCGGTCGTGATTCTCGTTGGATTGCGTAATACACCCACGACTGCCTTTCCCACGCCTGCCAGTGTCGTGGCCGATAACTTCTCGTCGCCGGTATCAAAGATGGTGGCCTTCTTGTTTCTGAAGTCGATGCCGAGTTCACCGTTAGATAGTCCCCAGTCCAAGAAGGCGGAAGTGTACAGACTGACGTACTTGAGGCCGTTGGCTGTCGCTCTCTCGCTGGCCAACTTCTTCTTGCCAAAGATGATGATGCTCTGAGCGTAGGGTGTCGCGTGATCGGCCCCGTATTCTGAACCGATGAGGAGTTGGACTCCGGCGTCGGCTGATGCGTCGACGAGGTTGTCTTGATCAGTGCAGCCTGTATGGCAGAGACGACAGCCTGAATTTCATTCGACTTGAGAGCCTCCACGAGAGATGCAGGCTGTTGGAAATCGACTTGTAGTGTCTGAACTCCCTCGTAATCTGTCTTCTTGGTTTCCTTTCGAATGAGAACGAAGACAGTGAAGTCCTTTGCAGCGAGGAGTTGTTGCAGGATGGGTGAGCCGATATTACCAGAAGCTCCGGCGATGGCAACCTTTTGGATAGACATGTCTGATGATGGTTGTTGTGTTGGTTGTTGTTTGTGTTGATTTGATGGTGAAGGTATTCAATCGGAATCGGCGATGTCCAAATCATTCCGACGAGTATTTCCGAGGGCATTGATTATGGAACAGTCGCGTTGTAGATGGAGCACACATCAGATCACATCACATCACATCGCAGACATGGCCGATTACGAACAAGTTCACCTGCAGACGACCATGGGAGACCTGAGCGTAGAGCTCTATTGGGATCATGCTCCCAAGACGTGCAAAAACTTTGCAGAATTAGCCAGAAAGGGCTACTACGACGGACTCATCTTCCATCGAATCATCAAAGACTTCATGGTACAAGGCGGAGATCCGACAGGAACCGGCAGAGGAGGAGAGAGTATCTATGGGTGACCGATTCGACGTCTATCGCTCATTGCAGCTGATTCTTCTTCCAGGAAAAAGTTCGAGGACGAGATCACACCCGAGTTGAAGCACACGGGAGCCGGCATTTTGTCCATGGCCAATGCAGGCCCCAACACAAATGGAAGTCAGTTCTTCCTCACTCTCGCACCCGCTCCCTATTTAGACGGTAATCTAATCTCATCCATCTTTCACTCAATCATCGACAGGCAAACACACCATCTTTGGACGTGTATCAACTGGCATGATCGTTCTGAAGAGAATGGGAAACGTACAGACGGGAGCCAACGACAGGTGATAGAATATTCTTCATTCAAATCCATCCATCATCACAAAGACACTGAGATCTGATGTCACATCTCAGACCCGTTGAGCCAGTGAAGATCCAGAAGGCCACCGTGTTCCGGCCCAGCCAAATGCAATAGAATAAAACAGCTGTATCTTAATTTCTCATCTCATGTCCAACCTCTACATGATCATCTCCAACCTCTGATCCGTGACACAACGAGACGACACGACATCATCATCAGTGTCTCTACCACTTTATTTCTTGTCTAATTTTGCAGGCCAAAGATCGCACGTGTGATGACTGTCTCCCATCAGCCAAAACAAACCATCTTGAAATCGAGAATAAAACCAAATAAAATCTCACCTCTTATGGCGTAAAAGTTTGCGACGACACCACAGATGGGAGGCGGGATGTTTCCCTGGACTTCCCACAAGTTGATCGGAGGTGGCTGCCCTACGTCAGCCATCTATAACGCACCTCCATCTACAACGCGCCACGAATCTCACCTCGGGCATGGTCGTGGCACGGTCTCCCACTACAACGGCCCTCATCATATTTCCTTGCACGGCCCAATCTGCGATAGAGGGGCTGACAGCTGCAGGGGCTTTGGCTTTAGCCTTCCTGTCCTCTTTCACCGTCTGGAAGTGCTGCTTGTACGTCTTTCGGCTCTCAGACCTGCGTTAGCTCAGTACGTAACTCGAAATCTCCGCGGATATTCTACCAGTCGAAACGGATGATGAAGGGGCAGCGGGGGTGGGTCCAGATGAAGCTCCTTCGGTTCCACAGGATGACACCGTAAGAGGGGTTGACCCAACACGGTTTATCCTCTTGTGCCGTGAAGGTGATGATCTACAACGCTGTAAACGACGTGAAATGACTCGTTGTAGACGAAGGGATGACTCGTTGTAGATGGATAGAATCTCACCTCGTGAGAATCCGCCTGCTCGATAGCACCGCACCTCTCTCTCGTTAAGAGACCCTTCTGTTGGTCCCACTTCCACTCTTCGTAATATTTTCCCTCTTTTGCCTTCATGACTCCACTCGCGTAGCCCTTCAGGTGGTTCTCGCTCTACAACGAGGCTCAGTTTGACGAGAATTTGGGACTCACCATGGAGGGGTAACTGTTGAGACGGCGGAGTCCCAATTCGATGGCGGCCTTCTCTTCCGTGTATTTAGGGTTTAATTCTTCGTGGTAAGATTTCAAGTGGAGGTTGATGGCATCGATCGTCTTGAGAGATAATTCGGCCTGGTCGATGGCGCTCTTGAAATCTTCCTGCGTTGTAGATGAGATCACGGTTCGTTGTAGATGGACGATTCACCTTGAAGAAAGAAGTCTCTTGAGCGTTGCTGATGACCTTCAGACCTCTCTTCACTTCCTTCACCCATTCTCCCATGATGGCTTCGTCTGATGCATTGAGGGCTGGTCTCAATCTACAACGATCAATGTCCCTCTCGTTGTCTGTCTCTCACCTCTCTATGAAGAAAGTGAGGTAAGCTTTGTTTCTTCCAATCTGGTATTCGGCGAACATGTTTAGATAGTTCATGAAGGCGGAGTGCTTTCTTCTGATGTCGTTGTAGAAGACCATCTCGGATGTGTAGGGGGCGGCCTCTTTGATGTCTTCCAACTTGCTCGTGAATTTGGCTGATCGAACGTCAGTGTGTGATGCAGGTGTACATAAGATGGAGATGATGTGGATGTGATGTGCATTCGAATGAGATGATGTCATGGCTATGAGAGGACTCACTGTTCTCGGGTAGCTCTTCACGAATGACCTCGATCTATCCACGAGTCAGTCCGATGAGATGAGATCATATGATATCGATGTCGATGATATGTCGTGTATTCACCTGAGCGGTGACTTCTTCGATTCCCTCTCTCTTCCTCTCTTGGAGTGCCTTGATGGTGTTTCTCAACTGCTGGATCCAAGACTCCATTTCAGCCGTTGATTCACATTCGATCCAATAAGAATCAATGGAAGTGTGAATGACGAAGGTGTCCGTGTGTCCCTTCTCAAAAGAGGCATCCACCTGTGGAAAAATGAGAAGATGATTTGGGGATATCGTGATGTGGAGGGAGAGGGAAGAAAATCACTTGTTCGGTTGACAATTCCAGGCAGATGATCTCATCGGGCTCATCTTCCATTTTGGGGTAGAAATCTGGCTTGATCTTTCCAAACTTATAGGCTACGATGTAATTGTAATGTAAGATGACCCATCTGGAGTGATGTCGGTGTCGGTGTCGATGATGTCACCGATTTGAAAAACATCAAAAGACGTACCTCTGTTTGAAACTTCCTTTGGGCTCTTTTGATATCTTCATACGAGTTGGCTTCCTCTGATTGTGACCCACCGTTGTCTGCCACACGAAATAACGAGAAGGTAAAAATTGCATGCCATCCACGATACTACCGACATGGCCACCCGTGCCTTTCTCGATCACAGGCTTTCCCTCTTTACCCATTTGTATCTCTTTGAGCGATGATCGGCTGATGAACTCACGGACTATCTACAACGAAAATTTCCGTCCAATGGAAGCTGGAAGATGTACAACGAGCAAGATCATCATCACACCATGTGCATCTGTGTAAGAACTGACAACGCTGATGTGCAGCAAACAAAAGAGGTGCACAGTTCGTTCGGGGGCAAAAAGGATGTTCCCTCACCGGGAGTCGAACCCGGGGCTCAAGAGTGAGAGTCTTGGATGTTACCGCTACACCATAAGGGATTGGTGACTCATCGTAACATCCCAAGAATGCAAATCTATGACAATACAGAACAGGTGTTGTTCTTATCCCTCTATCGTTCGGAATCGCACGGGAAGGTGGCACGTCTGCAGACGTGCTCATTTTCGTAGGTCACTCCTGTTACCCTGACACCCCTCCCTATCGATCACCCCAGATTACAAAATACATTCATTGCGTCGTTGATGGTGGTTCACCATCCAAAAAAGCGGACCTCGACCTCTGCTCGTTCCTCATGTGAAAGAGCGTCTCTACGTGTGGTGGATCCGTCAATGGAAGTTGGATTTCGGAGGTCATGTTCGTGCGGCTGCGCCGAAAGAAAGAGTGGAAGCCCTTCTTCTTCTCTGATACCTTTGGTGGATGCTCTTGCGCTTCTGATCGGACGTCAATGAGATGGACGACATGCGATGCGTCACCTCTCCACGTGCTGTAGGTGCTACTCTGCATGAAACGACCGATCATGGTGTGAGAACTCAACATGAGGAACACCTGCTCGGGTCAACGAGACGAACGTAAGGACATCATGATGCTCACGTGTCTCTGTATGTCGTCGAAGGCAGTGATATCCCAGCTGGCCTCTCCTACGCGGCTCTCTCTCAAACTAGACAAGAGTTCGGAGTCGATGTTGACGGTTTCGCCAGACAGTGGAAAATACTTCTCGTAGAGTTCGTCCATCGCCTTTCGCTGTTTGACCTCTTCATTTTCTAATCGCGCGATCTGTGACGTGCTCAGAATAATGATAAGGGATGGAATGTGGTGCTATCACCTCGCACTCGATCCAGAAGTCGAGATTCTCTTGACAATGTTGTGATTCACACCAGCGAAGGAAGAGGACGGTGCAATCCTAATTGACACGGGTTACTATGTCATGATAGATGGGAATAATCTTACCTTGTTATTCAATACTCGAATGAGCTCGTCTTCTGACTGCTCGGCATCAGCTGGCGTGTTCGAAATGATGAGTGATGATAACTACAAACCTTTCCAAGATTGTTTGGAAGAGAAGGCAATTTCATCAACTCTTCCGTTGTTGTCGGTCTTCCTCTATTGCTAGACTTGGCTGAATGACATCAGCATATATATATACTCACCCGCATTATTCCTCACATCGATATATCCGTGTAATCCTGGGGGAGGGGGGTGACATACTCCCTACAGAACTCATCCGTGATGTGGCCCACCCAGTTGCGCTGGTGATGCTTCAAAAGATGTTTCCTCCGAAAGAAGAGGAGGGATTTTCTTTGAACATTTTACCGCGTGCGGAACTGTTTGAAGCTGAGGTCCATGCCATAACGGTCTCCTTATTGCCCTCTTTCTGTGACCATGGCTTCACAAGAGGTGAGTCCATCTCTAGAGTCTGAGATGAAACATGACGGTGTTCAGAGCATCGCTTGGAAATTGAGGGAGGATAGGAGACAGAGCTTGATGAGAGCGTGTGAAGACGATCGATTAGATATTCCAGAGGAAGTCAAGCCGAAAACGTCTCAGACAGATCGAAGGTGATGTCATATGATGCGATGTCTAAAGGCTCACCTGAGGTGAAGAGCTGAATTGCTTCGACAACTGGGCATCGTTAATGCGGAACCGAAATATCAAGCGTTTCGAAACACACAGAGACAGAACATCATGGAGAGAACAGGCGTTGATAAACTGTTATTGCATCATCAACCTCAAGGTGAATCTACCTCCAAAGACAACTTATGTGACGCCACCAATAGATGAGGAAGAAGAAGAAAAGGAGAATGCATCACCACAGCCACCGCAGAGTGCAGCAGAGAGGGCGAGAGCGGAATATCACGCAGCAGTGAAAGCTCTTGGAGTTGCCAAACAGAAACCTCAGGACTCACCGATCGAGCCACCTCAACAGGTACGTCGTGACGTTCTCACCGTGATCAAACGTGATCCAGTTGTCATCATCTGCTCAACGCAGGAAAGAATTACTGAAGAGGTTGAAAGAGAGCCACCATCCCAAACTCAGCCTCGCTCAAGAACCTCCTCCACTCAAACCGAACCCGTGAGATCGTCATCACCATGACATCCGTCGTTCTCTCATCACCCGACAGCGATGCACACGAGGTCCGCAGTCGTCTGTCCTTCCTGGCTCAATCGAAATATCCGATGCGAGTTCAACGAGCAGAGAAGAGAATGGAAGAGGAAGAGAAGGAGCAGATCGAAAAATGCACATTTCGACCGGCCATACACCCCGCACCACCCAGACCACCGGATGTATTGGGAAGAGACACTCATGATGCATCAGGGACGGAGGCGACACATGAGAAGACGAATGAGGGGAGAAAGTCATCGGACATCGGTAGAAGGTGAGACGTGAATGGAATGGAGATGAATGAAAGTGGATAGTGCCAGCCAGAGGCTGTACGAAGAGGCGGAGAAATTATCGGCAGAGAAAGAGCGGGCCAGAAGGGAGAACATATTGTCTAGGGAGAGGAAATATCAATTTACACCACATATCGATGTCAGCCGGGTGGAAAAATTCATCGACATGTCGAAACACAAACCGATTCACATGAGGGTCAACGAGATCGTCAGGTGATCACGATCACCATCGTCATGAATCATCAACCTTCGCCATCATCACATGAATGAGTTCATCTCAATTACTGACGATCTGACAGAGAGAAAAAGAAAGCTGAGGAAGAAACGGCTCAGCAATATGTAGTGGAACACCCCTTCGCTCCACAGATCAATCCAAAATCCACAAATATGGTCGATGGCACTGCCAGAGGTGAATTTCACATTCAACGCAACGCCCAACATAATCTCAGACGACATCGTATCACGATTACACTCGAGGAAGAAGACCTTGTCAGCTCGTTCCGTGAAGCACATGGATGAGGTAAAACCTTATTGTTATTCACGTCTCATCATCGTAGATCAACGAAGAATTCGAGCGGGAACACACCTTTGCTCCCAAAGTAAACCAGATGAGCGAGAGATTAGCAGATAACATGTTTTATGGAATGGAGATCGCATTTATTCAAAGGCAAGAACTGTTTCGAGCGGCTAAGAGGAAGCGAGAAGAAGAGGTGAGAAGTATGGTTGTTTCATTTCTCAACGATGATGGTACAGACGGAGCACAATTTAAGGATACAATATACTCACCATCCAATGGTGTCAGAGACATCAGATCTTCTCACGAAACTGAAACGATTGGAAAAATGTGATTCGATCATCTGAAGTTTCGAAGTTTGTTGACTCACCACAGTTGGGGAGGAAGAAGAAACATGGGAAGAGAGGGCTTCGAGGCTCTCAAGAGAAGATTCGAAGAAGAAACTAGATAAGCAGAAGGCCATACAAGAGGAATACATTTCGCAGTTTTCATTTCAACCCACGTTGAGTGAGGAGTCGAAGAAGATCACGGCCAATCACCACAGGTAAGTGCGATGAGGAATTGTAGTTCATGTTCATAGGACGCTGAACGATATGGTACGTTATCCTGAGAAGGAAAAGAAGTTGAGGGAGGCCAGAGAGAGGAAGGAGGAGAAGTTCACAACAGAACACCCTTTTCGGCCGTCATTGGGACGCACTGGAAAGTTTGGAGAGTCTTATCGACTCGATGGTAAGGAGACGAGAGATCTAGTCGTCAAGATGGAAGCGTACGAGGTAGGGTATGTACGTACGTACCGTACTCAACATTGGTATCAGATCAATCGCCAGAAAAAATTGGATCGATCTCGGAAGCAGACCCGTGACAACAACGATAAAGAGTGTACCTTCACTCCCACAGTCAACCCCGCCAGCACGGTGAAACAACAGAGAGGAGGTGTTCTCATCCGTGGGGTAATATCATACTGCTAGGTTCTAAATATCACTGACGCCTCACAGCTGAACAATCACTTGCACAAAGTCGAGGCCGCGAGACGTCTTGCCAACGAGCAGAGAGAGAGGGAAGAGAGAGCCTTCTTGACCAACGTGGTGGACAATCCATTGCGGTCCCAACCCTTTACGATTCCGAAACCATTCAATCTGTCCAATCCAACACGGAGGGATTACGCATCGATGTATCTACAGAAGAAATGAATATAGACATCCCATTTCCATCGTTCGTTTGGAAGGTTCACACGGTGTGATTCATTTCCATAACGTCACCAAATTTCGGGAGCATTGTAGTCCGTTACAATCAATCACTCCGCGCGGCAAAAGTTTGGGCAGGCTCAACATCAGATTGAGCGCCACACCATGACCAATAACACAACAATTCGATGGATACTATTGTCTCTAGCTCTATCCATCGTTCTCATCGATGCGGGCGAATCTGGCCTCGTTCAGAGAAGTGGGCGAAGTTTACATCACGTGGTCAGAGATTGGATCATTGCTGGTGGAAAAGCAGTCTACGATCTAATCGTGGGAATATCATCCATCGTGAAGGCAACTCTGACCGTGAGCGATGGTAATAGAATGCAAATGGATCTAATCGTCCTGTATAGATCACTGCACCACCGTTGTTGACGGCAGAAGCAAAGCTACCGATGAAAGACGTGGTGGAAACTCGACCAATCCAAACACCAACACATACACTCCTCATATACACACCTCTACATGCCGAGAAGAGTTCGAACGATAGTCTGCCAGCAGAGGTACCAATTGAGACTCTGAACACAACGCTTCTTCCACCCTCATCGGAGGTACAAGTCTATCATCGACAGTCGACAGCGCTGGACAACACGATACTCTTCATCCCTTCCATTGTGCTGCTCTGTCTTCTCGCCATCGGTTTCATTTTGAACAAACTAAGGCACGACTCTCACAACACAACCCAATCACCGACTGATTCGACGGTGGATGCCAAACCTCTTCTCAAATCACGAGTGACGCGACGAAGGAGAACTTGTGAGTCCATCATGTTGTTGATGGATCAAGATTAACTGTGTTTCAGCCATCATCAGATCCACTGTGAAACAACCACACGACGTATCATCATATGAATTGAGAAGGGAATTGAAAGAAGCCAAACTTCAACTCTTGGTGGACGACAGAAAGATCGAAGAGTTGACGTTGCAGATGAACGTGTACAAAGATGAATGTTTCCGTCTTATGGAAGGACGATCGGCAACTGCAGTCGAAAATAAAACGAGGACATTATGAGAAGAATCCAGCCCCTAATTCACCATTCTTACACTATCGCCTCTTCACATCAGCGTTGGTTCTTGATGGTGTTACTGTTGGCCTGCTCAAACATTTGAGCCCTCTATATTTAGCTATCCCGTTTGTGTGTCTCAAACACATCATCATGGAAGTGCCTGACGAATCCAATAAAGACGAGATCAATGCAGGAGCCTCAGTACCTTCTACTCCACCTCTCTTACCGGGACAGATCGGAACACCGACACGTGAGGAATCAGCACGATCGAAGAAGACAGAGAGGGAAAAGAAGAAGAAACCGAGGAAGAAGAAACCTTCAGAGACGAAAGATGAACCAGTGGCTGCGACAGTCAAAGATGCGAAGGACAAGATCCCCACGATCGAGAGTCTAACACCAGTCGTCGAATATAAGAAGATCACATTCAGTGAGTTGTTGGTGATCGGAAATGAGCTCTTGGTTGATGATGTCATCAACAGCCATTTCGGTATTGCAAGGAAGAGGTTTGAGTTCTAACAAGGGAGACACTAATGTACATTCCTCCGTTCGATTCCATTTTCTCAATGAGCCTGCTCTGGAGGTGATGATGTCTAAGATTCATCCTGTTCTGAACTCCGTTCAGTCTGAGATCATTCGTGAGAATCCGTCACCCAATTGGAACCTGACGAAAACATTCGAGAGAGACTTGAATGAGGTGATCTGATGATGTCCCATCTGACGCTCGATCTGATCGTCAACAGAGTCTTCTCAACGATCTGTTGAATAATCCATTGAAGATTCATCTTTTAGAGGGTAGTCATCGCACCGCGAATGGCACCGTCTCCGTTGACCTCTCTGTGCTCTTCGGCACCTCCAGGTACCAGAGCTGGCTGCCGGTGGAGAACCACAGCATCAGGAGCAATAACTCCACAGATGATCTCTCCACTCGCGTCCAATCTGAAATCGAGATCAGCATCTCTACTTCTGAAGATCTGGTCAAACCGTTGGAAGCTTCCGACGTGAGGATCATGGAGGTGCACGTAGGCTGTGCGTATTCTGTTCCGGAGAAATGGTGGGAATATTACGTACGATTACGTACGAAGGTGACGCGAGTGAAGGAGTGCTCAAGCGGATGTGACAAACAGTCATTTCGTCTATCAAGTACAATCAGACAACGAGGTCGACCTTTTAAGTCCGATGCGTTTTATCTCTGAGAACGGTCTACAAGTGGTTCCCACAGAGCAAGGTATGTCACCATCATCACGAGACTCTCATCTTTGTCATCAACATGCCGTCCATCCACCGATCGTGACGATCGTGACAGAGAACATGCCCTATCTTCCAACAGCTTCTAATGACCAGATCCAATATTGGAAAGCACAAGAGTCCTCGAAACCTTGTGTGCAGTGGGGTGAAACCATTCGTAGATTCATCAGCTCTTCTGTGTCCTCCAAATATATCGAATTGTTGGCCAAGGGAGAGTTGTCTCTCGGGTTCGAGGTGGTGTCTTGTCATTGTGATACTTTCTGACCCTACCAGTTGACACGACAGCTGAAGAACGTCGCGGAGAAACAAGAATCACCGCACAGGTACAAGGGTGTCTTCTCTATCGATCTCCATCAGTTGATCGAGCCTGGGTCTCTGTCGATATCGGGTAGATTTCCCGTGATGTCGGTCAAACAGAACGAGGCTGATGTGAGATGAAGATCACGCCATCGTCGCATGATCTGATCGGTGGCAGGATGAGTCGGTACAACCGTCCGAGAATGATGCAAAGATGGAAGGAGAGACGCGAAAGGGGATATCTTCAAAGAAGTCGAGCAGGTGATCAGATCATCGATGACACGATAAATCTCGTCATCAACTGACAAGACACAGCAGCAGAGCGAAACCGAGAAAGTCAAAGGACTCCATCCAACACATCTTAACCATGGAATTAGGTAGATATTATGATATTATCGCTCCTGACAGTGAACAGATGAGGTGGAGTCTCCGTACGAGGCCGCTCAGACGTACGTTACAGCTTCCGTCAGCTTCTCGAAACCCTTTTATCACAAGACATCCACCCCCAGAGTGAGCCATCGAATCGAATGCTTGACTCTAATTCATCCACAGAGCATGTTGAAGGTGTCTGACTTCATCCCGCGAAGGAGAGTGCTTCCTCGTTATTATCAGATGAAAGAAGCCACCGACGAGTACCACGAGGAGATCAAGAAGATCATCAATCTACTGGCCACAGAGTACACAAACCTGTTCGGTCAGCAGCCAACTGAGACCGAAACGAGAGAAGAGAGGAAGAAGAAATTCGTCTTCAATCTGAACCATTCTGGCAAGTATTTCGTGTTCAAGGAGAAATTGAAGAAGGCAGTCGTCCGTATCGTCAGAGAGGTAAGTCATCTCCCAGTCTCCTTGTCTTCATTTTCAACTCTAAACCGTATATAGAAGTTTCATCGTAATGCATTTTCCAACCGAGAAGAGATGGAAGATTTCCTGAGCGATCTTTACGTCTACCTGATCGACGAACTTCACATCGCGATCAACCGCCTCTCCCAATCTAAGATCGGGCCTTCTAAAGTACCATCACGTGTCACGCAGGCCATGGAGCCGGAGGTAAGGCGTTTCCCTCCCTCTCCTCTAATTCATCTCAGGTTCTCAAGCGATCCGCATTAGAAGCCGAAGTCCTAGGTCGTGACGAGATCGCGTCGAAATTCTACCAAGAGAGGATCGCTGCTTGTCAGTGGGATCCAGAACTCTGGTACGACTACGCCGAGTTCGCCCTTCGCATGGGAAGCATTTCACGTGCGGAAGAGCTCCTCGTAGAGGCGATCTCCCTCGCCGAGCCACGCCACGCACCATCGCTCCTCCTGTATGGGCTCAT
The DNA here is from genome assembly GCA_003024175.1 of Planoprotostelium fungivorum. Taxonomy (NCBI): domain Eukaryota; phylum Evosea; class Variosea; order Cavosteliida; family Cavosteliaceae; genus Planoprotostelium; species Planoprotostelium fungivorum. The sequence goes on along the minus strand of MDYQ01000599.1, from coordinate 96,196 downwards.
CAACCTCCAAGCCAAGATGTTAGATAAGGCGGAGACGTTCCTGAGGGAGGCTAACGTCATCGAGCCATCCAATCCAGTACCACTGGCTTTATTGAGCTTGTTGGACGAGCAGGCGGGGCATTCTTCTGCGGGAGACCATTGGAAGAAGGCCGTAGAGCTTCACGTTCGAGGTGATGCGGCGAGATGCAACCCGTCACTGATGCCACCTCAGATGACAGTCGGGAACCTCTGAGTATCATGGTATCACGCTATCTATTGGAACAGAGGTTCATCTCTCTCGCCGAGCTCTTGCTGAATCGCGAACTGGTCCATTCGGGCCCCACCATCACCCTCTTCGTCCTCTTTGCAAAGGTCTTCCTCTACAAGGCTGATCACACCGAAGCCCTGCAGCAGATTCAAAACGCGATCAACGCCGAGCCCACGAACGCGGAAGCTTGGTGCATCGCTGGAGACGCCTACAGAGGAACTGGGGGAGAGCTAAGGAAGGTCATCGAAGCTTACGAGAGGGCCGAAACTCTCTACAACGAACAAGGCATTCTGAAGACAGATCTGTGCTTGAAGCTGGGCCAGGCGTATCTGGACAGCGACAACTTCGTAGCCGCGAAGGCGGCTTATTTGAGAGTTTCAGAGAGATCAGGTGAGTGACCCCCCTTTGCGTCACATCTGACAGCAGCAGGTAGTTCTTATTCATGGCTTGGAGCCGGTATCGCCTGCAGGAGGTTGTCTAGCAACCACGAAGCTCTGGAAGCGTTAGCGGTAAATTTCCTTCTTGATTGGCGTATGCCCGCGAAATATGCATATTGATTCACCGTAGGAAGCCAACGTTCAGAACTTCAGAGACCCACACGTGTGGGGTCAAATCGTTCTCACTTGCCTATCGGCAGGAAACATCGTGGAGGCAGAGCAGGCTTTTCGTGAAGCTGTCAAGTTTGGTCTGACGGATGTGGCCTTGCTCTTGTGAGTGCTTTTTCAACGGAAATATTTTCCACTGAATGTCTCCAGCGAAATTGCGGAGGCGATGAGAGAGGCAGGGAGAGGTAGCACGGCCGCGAGAGCGACAGAGCTTCTGAATCAGTGCAAGAGACGACCGACTTGGAGGATGGATGGTGAAGAAAGGAACGCGAAAGGGTTCTGAAGAAAGAGAACGTGGCTGTCAGCTGTGGCAGTTTTTGCCCTGAGACGGAAAAATAAAAAAGTACGGGTTCGTGTGTTCTTTTCTTACTCGGAGGAGGAGGCGATCAGCTACAGGTCTGTGCAACAGTCATGGACAAGATACGTGCACGAGTCGATGAGATATGTGCATTGGAGGACTCTCTCTATCGATCCTCCGGGAAGAATCCTTCCAGCTTCGATGGACCATTTCTATCTCTCTTGGCTCTGTGTCAAGGAAGTCTATTGACTTCTCTGAGAAGCATCATGGAGAAATGGGGTTGGGACGTGAGTTTGCAATCTCTTAACATTTTGTGTCTTACGGTTCGCAGGGGGACCACTGGTCGAGAAAATTAGACAAACAAGAGGTCAGGTCTTTCCTGAAACAATGGCTGCAATCGAATTCGTCACCCAATACTTCAGCTCCCTCTTCTTCAGGAGGTTATGCTCGTGTTCCCGCAGGAACAATCGCCACTGCGAAATCAGGGTCGGTAAAGAGGACGATATCGGGAGTAAGTTTTGAAGTCTGATGTTCTTCTCAAATGGCCGCACCTTCACGACAAGAGCTAACAGTTGGAACAGTCGTCGGGTTCTTACGTCAACACAAGAGAGGGTCTCAATCGCAGCGGTTGGCTGCAAATCAAAGGAACCTCTAAATTCGGATCCGCATGGCGAAAGAGATACTGTGTTATCGATTTCGGCAAGCTTTATTGGTACAAAGAAGAATCGGTGGGCTCTTATGTTTTCACATTTTCCATTCCACTCACATGTTTCACAGAAAAAGACAGAGAAGGGAAGCATCATGGACTTGTCGCGTTATCAAGTCTTCCAATCAGACTCGAAATGTTTCACATTAGATCCGGGAGCCGATCTCGATCCAAAGAAGGGCATCAAGATGGTCCAGTTCAAATGTGAAGACATCGATGCCACCTGCGAATGGGTTCAGATCTTCGCGGTGAGTCTCTCCATCTCGATGCATCGTCAACCGATCCATCATCCATCTCATTCCATCTCCAGCGCATGTCGAAGCCAACGAAACAGACGATGCATTACAAGCTGCAAGAGAGGGGCGCTGAGATCAACGCAGAAGATCTGAGAATTTTAGACGGATCAGCTGTCGGTGAAGGTGCCTCCGGTGTCGTCCGAATCGGCTACTGGCAGACGAACACCCAGGTGATTGTCTCGTTGTAGATGACACCAGGTAGAGGCTGATAAGAGAGACAGGTGGCCGTGAAGGCGTTGTCTAGTTTGGAAGAAGAGCAGGATTTAGACATGTTCTACAAGGAAATCGACCTGCTGTCACAACTGAGACATCCACAGATCGTTACCATGGTGGGTCGATCTACAACCCGCCACGAAAATCTGACTCGTTGTAGTACGGCTTCTGCCTGAAGAATAACACCCTATCCCTCGTGACCGAGTACGTCAAGGGCGGCGATCTATCCAAGGTGACCCCGTCTACAACCCGCCACTCCTGACCCTCCCCCAGCTCATCGACCGCAAGGACTTTGCTCTCACCGAGCCCCTCATCCTTCAGATCTGCCTGGGTATAGCCAAGGGAATGACTTTCCTTCACTCCAAAGGCATCTGGCACAGAGATCTCAAGGTGAAAACATTTTCTTCTTCTTTTCTTCTCTCCTTTTTCTTTCATTGGCTGATGACGTCACAGCCTGCCAACATATTGATCTCAGAATTAACTCCTGATTGCGTGAATATTAAAGTTTGTGATTTCGGACTCTCAAATGCTCCCGGAACTGCCGGCGACGGTCAGACCGTGTACGGCACCCCCGCTTACGCGGCACCCGGTGAGTCCGACATTTTCACGAAATTTCGCGACCTTGGCTCATTGTAGACAGAGCTGCCCGAGCCTGAACACACGGAGAAGGTGGACGTCTACTCTTTCGCCATCATGTGAGTGGAAAGGATGGAAAATCGAATTGACTCGTTGTAGTATGTGGGAATTGTACTCGCGTCAGCGTGCGTGGGACGACGAGACGTTCTCTGCCGTCGTTTCAGAAAAGGTGAGAAAAATCTTCAGAAAATTCTCGGAAGATTTACGCGGGAAAGGTCAAGTCTGGAGTACGACCGACGGCGAGCCAGAGTTGGCTCATCTCTAACCTCATGGAACAGTCATGGCTGACGGATCCGACTCAGAGACCTTCGTTTCACGAGCTGCAGATCCAGATTGCCAGTATAGAGGGGACGGTGAAGAAGGTCAAGTCTCAGGCATCCGAATTGCAGCTTCCAAAGTCTTTGGAAGAGCAGGTGAGATGACGATGATGGTGATGATGAGTGACGCGTTGTAGATCGCCGAAGTGTTTTTGGGCGGATTTACGGCGTGGGATACCTTCGTGGACAAGGTGATGAAGGTCACGGGTGCACAAGGTTCCGACCTCTCCGTCTTAGAGTCCTTCCTCATGCAAGGAAACGGAAAGGTGCCCCCTCCATCACCCTCACATCATCATCATCTGACATTTCCTCGTTGTAGATCTCCCTCGCCACTTGGAAAAAATTTTCACAATGGTTTTCACCTCTCGCGACGGAAAACGACTCACAAGCTCCCCCCGGCTCTTACACCGTCTCCGAAATTGTTCTCATCGTCCGACCTCTCTGGTTCCACGGCTTCATCTCTGCCGATGAGACGACGAGAGTGTTGAAAGAGGGACAGTTTCTCGTCCGATTTTCCAGCCACCCCGGCCACTACACCGTTTCGGCCGCAGCGAAGGGCAGCGTTTGGCACATGAGAGTGAGCTCGACGAAAGAAGGAAAGAGACAGGTGTGTTTCGTTCGATAACGTCCATCGAGATGATGATGATGATGATGTCGATGACGTCACATCACATTACAGATCGGATGATGGAATCATGTGATATCATGATGAAACTGACGGACGTCTTCAGATCTTTCTGTTGGAGAATGCAGAGTTTAGCTCTCTGAATGAAGCCGTGGAACGATACCGCAAGAACAACCTGCCCGATAAAGACTTTCCGCTCGGTCAAGCTTTCTTCAGAGAAACAGGAAGACAGTATTCTTCCGTTGCCATGTATCAACAACCGAGAGAGTAGAGACAAGGTAAGAAGATGAAGATGGAGACGATGTGTGATCTGATGGAGTTTTAGTTTTGGACAGTGATTATTTATGTATCTATCGAAGGAGAGATATGGTTCGATGGGTGTGCTGGAGAGAGGGGGCAGCCTGTTGGGAGGAAATAAAGACGTTGCCGGTGTCTGTCGTGTTCTCATCTTCATCGTCTATACGTGTGATGTCGGTCCGATACATACGACGGAGGATGCATCACAATGAGGAGCTCTTCTGAGTATCGTCTTGTTTGAAACGCGATCGTGTGGATAGACATCGTCCGTCGGTGACGTCAGCTCCAGCCGGAGGTAACGTGATATCGTGTTTGCGCATGGAGGAAGATGATGGATTCGATCTGGAGTCGTCAGAGGATGAGACGTCCGATCACATCACCGCATTCACTGTCAGGATGTATGTGAAGGTGTGACGGGACTAAAACCAACGAAGCATTCCTGGTATTCTTGTTCTTCGTCCGTGACCTGAGCGTGAATCCACGGATCTATGTCATACTAAAACCCGACGGAATCGATACAATGTGGTGTAAACCCTAAAACCAGAAGATCGTTGTGGGTGTTTCTGACAATGGAAAGGATTCCGAGGAAATTCGGCGCATTTGGAGGAGAGCAAACGGCAGGCAGCATCATCGTGAAGAAGTTTATGGAACGAGAGGGGGCTACCTCAGTCATCGAGACGATCACCGGTGGGGAGATCAGCAGCATCATGGGTGGAGCAGAGAAGGAGGGCGTCAGTACTGTTATTTTCAACATCAATGCTAGGACTCTGTTTGGAGAGCAGCTATATGTCACTGGTAATTGCCCTGCGCTTGGAGGTGAGAAGACGAGGAGGTTAAAGATGGTGATGGAAATGTTAGATTGGAATGTAGATAGAGCGGTACCTCTCAAGACAGAGCCACAGAGTTTCCCTACATGGAGCGCTTCGGTCCGTTTAGATTCACACACGCACATTGAATATAAGGTACCACCAACATCACCTCACACCGCGATTAATAGCTCATCTCTTGCAGTACTTTACACGTGATGTCGAGTGCGGTAAGCCACAATGGGAACCATTTCCATACAACAGAAAGCTATACCTGACCTCTCTGTGGACTTTAATCCATGATGGAAGATTTGGGTTTATGAAGGAAGAGAGGAGACAAGTGATCAGCTCTTCCACCTATGACTCGCTCAGCATAGTCGCTGGTCAAGATCTTACTATCGCACGTAAATATTCAGAAGAGATAGACAAGCAGCAGCAGGTACGCCTCCTCCATGTTAGTTTTGTCTAATCAAGCGTAGATCATCTCTGAACTGGAACGTAAAGTCAACACATTGCAGTCGAATCTCTCATTTATGGAAGGGCAGCAGATGAAGTCCATGACCATCGAGCAGCTCAAAGACCTCTCGACGAAGAGTAGAAAAGTCGCCGACCAAGCATCTGAACTTGTTCTAAAAAAGATGGAAGAACAAGCCGAGACCAAGTCATCTCTCAACGAATGGTGGGTCCTTCATACATCGGCTCAAGTTTCTCACACGACGGACAGCGTCACATGCATGGATAGAAAGATCGACACCATCATACTTCCATGCGCCCATCTTGTCGTCTGTCACATGTGCTCAGAGAGGCTCAGTGGCAAGTGTCCAATTTGCAACATGAAGATCGAATCACTGCGAAAAGTGTATACCAAATAAGAAGAGGGTCACATCACGGTGACCAAACACCAAGAGCAGGAGCTCGAGATGTATCGAAAAGTCTAAATAAATGTGGATGAATATTTACCCTGTTGATTCGATGTCGAGCTTCTCACCGTCATCTTCCGTCACTTGATGGACGATGTCGTAGATGATGTAGTGCCGATGATCTTCATCACAGCACCTCTCGCGTTCACCAGCACGTCACAAGAGCTCGATCTTCCATTCACGTCATTGTCACCAGCCTTCTCGAATAAAATCGCGTCCGCCTCTTTATTCTTTCACTTCGTGCCAGGTTTGTTCGCCTTGTGGAAAGTTGCATCTGATATCTTCACCGAGATGATGTCTCCTGGTTTACAGAACGAGGGACCTGTTTCACATCATCGGCACGTCCATCATCGGTCGTCAAACTTACCTTTGATGACTTTACCATTCGTGAGGTTGATCGTTGTCTTCTTGCTCGATTTCGAGTCTTTTGTGATCTCTGTCACCTCTGACACTTCGCAGTCGACAAATTCAGGCATGTCGACTATGACGACCTGGGAGGGGATGAGTGGGGAGGGGATGAGTGGGGAGGAGATGGAGGGGACACACTTGATCGTTGTAGGATCTGAGTTGGATCTCATCACCGACTGTGATGATCATCAGTCGTGGAGATGAGATGGTGGAGTGAAGATGTGATGTGATGAGAGGTAGTAGATGAGAGGTAATGTGATGAGTTGTGATGGGAGAGTAAAATGAGACTAAACTCACCATTCAACCAACCAGCTTGATCGCTATTCAACAGATCGAGACCTACAGTTTTCACCTGCTTGTGTGAGCTGCATATGAGATGACGTCTGCACCTCTCCCTCAGAATCTTTAAAGATGTATCCCTTTCCATTTTCTGATGGTCCTTCGAACGTGCATTCGGCCTCGTCAAATTCGACCACTGTTGATTTCAGAGGATGTTTCATCCGATGATTATTATGAAGGTGATTCGTATGGATGTAAGAGATGTGGCTCACTTTCGATGACATCGGAGGCTCTGTAACGATCGTTCACTGAGCATGTTTCAGTTGGATGTTGAATGGAAAAAGGGATTACCTTTCACTCCCTTTTTGATGTCCCACAGCTCGACTTGAACGAATGTCTCTCTTCTGCCAGCAGAAGACTCTTGTGCCGCTCTGATCTTTTGAGAAGAGATCGCAACCCCAATCATACATACCTCACTTCAAAGACCTTGCCCTTTCTGTCTATGAGGTCTCCCTTCCTCAATTCGATCCCCTCTTTTGTGCTGTAGTTGCATCTTGGCAGCTGACTGTTGATTCTGAACGAAATGTTCTGAGGTCTGATGAAAGAACGTGTCTGATTTGTGATAACGGAGGAGGTAAATCTCAACATCATGCTGGAGATCAGATCGAAGATCGCAGAAATTGATTTTGATTATATACTGCTTTACATGTGTTGTAGAAGAACAAGTAACTATCGAACGCGATCTAGATCGGCCATGAGAGATTGTCTTGAAGGAGTTACCAACACCATCAAGCGGAGGTTACGATTGTCGTCATCATCACTGTATAAATAAGACGTCTCACGCTGATGATGATCTGATGGTGATGACACAGGTGTTCATTGCAACAAAAGATGACGAACTGACGACAGAGAATCGTTGTTTATGATAACAAATTGCAAACTAGAGGGATGTTGTGGATCGTGAGAGTGACAGTGAGTTCATCAGAGAAGATACAGATGTCGATAGAGAGTTGGCTCGACTGAAGCTGTCGCCACCTGATCTCCACGATGCCATCAGATCGGGTGTAGACTGATCGTATTCGATGGCTTCTTTCAATGCTTGTCTCATCTCGATGGCCTGATCCAGTCAATCGCGATAATCAATGTGACGATGTCGAATGACTCACCAATTCGACCGATTTGGCGTATTCTCTCAGAATGTTCCTCTCTGACTCTGAGAACTCTCGTGGGACGTGATCGATGATGCAGAGGGTGCCCAATGCATTTCCTCCATCGATGACCAGGGGAGCTCCAGCGTAGAATCGGATATACGGTTCACCGACGACCAATGCATTGTTTGCGAAGCGAGGGTCCTGCATTGGAGTTATAGAGACAATTAAGAGGACGATGTCGCTCACCAGCTCGGTGTCTGGAATGACGAGAATGTCATCTGGTTTCAATATGGCGTGTGCACAGAATGCATCATCTCGTGCTGGACATGGTTTAGATTGAGAGAGGGCTGTCTTTGAAGATGATGGAGAAGATCTCACACGTCTCAGAGACGGGTAATCCGATGCAAGACTTGAACCACTGTCGATTCTCATCGACCAACGTGATTAGAGCTATCGGAACGTTGAATATATTTTGTGCGATCTGTGAGATACCGTCAAAGACATCCTCGTGGTCTGTGTCGAGTAGCTGAAAATGATTCAGACGGAATCGATTGATGGCTCCGAATCATGCTCACCGATAGCTCCTTCAGACATCTCATCCTGGCCTCTTCGTTCGATGGTAATGGTGCGGGCTGAGACATACTTGCGCAGTTGTGTGGGCTCTTCTTTTTTGACCTTATTCTTCTCTATCCGTAAAGCTCTTATTGGTCACGTGACTGACGTTCATCCGCGGATCTATACCGTCTCACTTCCACTCAATCAGATGACAAATAGCCCATGCACGGTAAGCTACCGTGATTTTGAACGCTAAGAAGGGCTCGCACCACTCAGTGCTGGCCGTGCGGATGTAACGAACGAGGGAGCAGACTTCAAGTGGCTGAATGTGGGCAGGATAGATCCGTTGTGGGGAACCGTGGGAAGTGATCTCATGCATGGCGATGGCTGCACATCTGTTGTCTTTTTAAAAAGGAAACAATAATAATGTACATAGATATTTAAATTTTGGCGAGGAGAGAAAGATCGATCACACGCAACACGACACGAACATCATGGTCAACGTACTCGTCGCTCTCGATCATTCAGATCACTCCAAAGCTGCGTTTTATAACGCCTTAATGCTGATGAGAAATCCAGAAGATGTCCTCTATCTGGTCTCTGTCATGCAAGAATACCCTGCATTCGCGGTTGGAGGTGATCAAATCACTTGACGATCACACAAATACTCACATTCGATCAGGTGTGTTCACACCTTCAGATGCATTTTCAGCGGTGGATGGAGAGACAAAGAAAGCATACACGAATCTATTACAAGAATACGCCCAGCTGTGCATTCACGACAAGGTCAGATGGTTTAGATGAAATCATCACACACTCATCGTAAACAGATCGAGTTCCATCTCCTCTTAGCTCATTCCAATCACATCGGAGGTGATCTCATCGTGACGTATCCCTTCTCCTCATCTTCCATCAGAGATGTTATGCCAGACCGTAGAGGAGAAAAAGATCGATTACCTCGTCCTGGGAAGAAAGGGTTCTAGCCGTATCAAGAGGTACCTCCATCCCTATCTCCACCCATCCTGATCCCCCACAGAGTTTTCATGGGCTCCACCTCTAAATTCTGCATGGAACATGCCAGCTGCAACGTCCTCGTCGTGAAAGAGGTCTTGGACTCCGCCCACCTCCTCCAACATGAGAAGTCCCTCGGCGAGATCCGCAATCTGTCTGAAGACATCAAGCTCACGCGATCACAAGAGGTCCACAGGAGAACACACAACGTGAAGATGCAGAGTCAATAGATTCAATACGTCTTCATTGTGATTTGTATCTCTTATACGCAAGGATGCCGATGCCGATGATGGCGACACCGCCGGTGAGGTACAACAACCAGGGGAGAGAAGAGTCACCGCTCGTTCCTTCGTCCCTGATGATGATCGTTAAGACGATGCAAGACGATGGAAGGTGATGGAGTGTGATGTCGTCTCACCATGGCTCGCTGAGGATGTGAGGTAGAGAAACGTCCTTGACTTCGTTTGTCTCTGCGTCTCTGACGGAGTAGTTGTAGTTGTCTTCGCCAAACGAGAAATAACGAACGCGGCAGGAGGAGACACCGAGTGACTTGGCATCGGCTTGGATCTGCTTCTTGTGATTCTGTAGAAGATGAGATGATGATCGTTCGGACGTGCGATGATGAGCCGCATGATGATGATGACATGGAGGATGAGATGGTGGAGGTCGATGGTGGAGTGATGACGGAGTGATGATCGAGCATCGAGCATCGATATGTGATGATGATCGAACATCGTGATGTGATGCACGAGAAATGAGATGATGATGACAACGATCACCTTGATCTCCTCGCGGTTGACATTGTTGGCCTCGACGAGGACTTGTAGTCTGTCGATCTTGCCACTGTACTTCTGTCTCAATCGTGAAGGAAGGGCCGTGCGATCTGTGGCCTTCACAACGCTCGTGTAAAAGTCTGGATTGCTCCTGGGTGTCTGCTCCAAGTGTACCTGTCGTCTCATTCAGTCATCGATCACCTCTCATCATGATCATGATGGACGATCATCATCGCGATGAGATGGATGATCGTTGCGTGAAAGCACGAGATGAAGATATCGTGTCGGTGATGATGAAGACGATGTCGGTGATGATGCACCCACCAATAAGGTGTAGTCTCCTCGGTCAGTGTAAGAGTTTGCGATAGATTGGAGTCTGCTGTGAGATTTCGAGTTGATGAGTTTTCTCAGCGTCTTCTGGCCCAAGTCTTCCTCGGCCAACAGAATCGTCTGTTTTCATCAATCTACAACGTTGTAGATGGTTCGATTTACCTCTCTCAGGGTGACTTGCTTGTTCGCCTGCTCCGTCTCGTTCATGTTGCGGTTGTAACCTGAAGTTTCCGTCACATTTCCACAGACTTTCTTGGAAATTTCTTCCTCACCCAGCCATCCCAACAATTCGTACGTCTCATCGGGGTGTACTCTCATTCCGGCCCTGTTGTAGATGAACAATAAAATCAAATAAATCCTTTCACTCACACCATCAAGGCGCGATAACTGTGTCGAGGGACCATTCCCTCGCTGGCCTCCAATGTGAAAGGTCCTTCGATCTACAACGCGTCATCTTTCAACCTGTCAATCTACAACGTACGTTCGAACCGTTCGGAGATTTCGCCAGAATTTCGGCCACCCTCGCCTTCGCTATCGATTTCATCGTGCCCGACACAAACTGTTCCAAATATTTGAGCTGACCCCACGTCATCGTGTGTCGCGCCTGTACAACTCTTCAGCGAAATTTCTTCCCGCCCTCACCAGTCCCTGAGGCTTGCTCTTGACTTCTGGTCTCAAATCTTTCAAGTCCAAATCGTGTCCGAATCGCTGCATGGCCAACCAAAAGTCTTGGAACCTACCAGAGGTGACGAGGTTTCCCATGATGCATCTCATGCCCGCCCGCGTGATCTTCTTCTCTCCATCATCGATGACGTAATCTTCCACGCTTCCGTCTGGTCTTGTCAGCCGAGGTGTGAATAAAATGAAATAAAATGATTTTATAATGATCTTCGTGTTTGCGAGAGACTCACTCTGCTCTTGATAGCTGGATAATTGGTCCATCAATTCTTTCGGGCAGTCGTAATTGAACGCGAGCTGAAGAGTGTGAGGACAGGGAGGAGATCGATCTCACCTTGAAGAAAGACTCGACTTCTGTCTGGTTGAGAGCGTTGTCACCATCTTTGTCGATGATGAAGAAGAGTCTGTCGATGGCTTCGTTGCACTGCTCGCTGGGCGTCTGATTTTCGTGTCAATCGTAGAGAATGGCTCGTTGTAGATGCTCACCCATGAAGCACGATTGACCAGGGGAGCGGAGGGGTACAGTACTGCATTCTGAGCGTAGACGAAAACTTCTTGAATGTTACTCAGATGTTTCGCAGAACTTTCCACGCACGTTTCGACCTGATGAGAGGATGAGTTTCGGATGATGATCGCGATCACCTCTGGATGTTTGGTCATGATCTCTTGGAGGCTGTGCTCTAATTCGGGGCTCTCTTGCGTCTGAAGATCTCTCTGGGATACGACTACGACGACGGGAACCTGATGCATCCCATTAGACATGGATGGATCAGATACATGTCCCCTCTCGTTGGATAAAACGTGACGATGAAAGACGAAATAGATCAAAGTCTCACCTTTGGCTTCATCTCTTGGATGAATGGAAGCCAGCGCTCACGAATGTTCCTGATAGCCTCTGGGTTGTTGGCTGGTGCGACCACACACACGACGCTCGCCTTTTTGATCTCATCTCCGGTGTCCTTTGATGTCTTTCCCTCGGCTATCGTGGTCAGAATGCATTCGAATGATAATCGTGTGCTCACTGTCGATGATCTCGGTTATAACTTTGTCTCTGGATGCTTGAGGAGATACGGTGGCAGGAGGAATTCTCTTTACCAGCTGAATGTGATCAGATTACGTGGACGGTGTAATGCGATGTGAACGTGAAGTCTACCTTGGGTTGAAACGCGTCAGTCAAGAAGGCTATGATCAGTGAGGATTTTCCAACACCCTCTGTCGTTCGTCAATCATTAGTTCAGCTCTTCAATCAAATCACCATCTCCCACAACCACGATACGAACAGTTTTAGATGTATCAGTCATTGTATGGACTTGTCTTGCGTGATGTGATGTGCTGCCGCTCAGAATAAAAAGGCGGGAAAATAACAAATTTGTTTTCACATCTTTCAACTGATCGCCATCTGACCGATCCCTTCTCTTCACATCATAGAACAGTGTGTCGATGACAAATCATCTCTTTATGTCTTTGTTTGGGACATACCTTCCAATTTTCCATGTTTGCACATTGGACACTCCACTATCGTCTTCCCGACTTCCTCACAGAACGTAGAATCACAATAGGAACACCTTCAAGTTATTTAGACTTCCATCAGATCAGATCATCATCACCTGAAGTAATTGGATGTCTTAATGATCTCTACGTCTCTTCTGCACACGAGGAACTCGTGTTGGCATTGAATGCATCGGTCGAAAGCATCTGATGCTGGTTGAGAGCAGCAAGGACACTCTATCGTGTCGTGGTGCTTGTCCTTCGTCCCTTGAAAGATGCAATCGTTGAGTAACTCTTGTAATTTGGATTGATCTACCTGCGACGTCATGTGAGACAGAGACGATGAGAAGGTGTGAAATCGATGTGATGAACTAATGCATCATGTGTCTAATGTGTGAAGATGGATGGAAGAAGATACCGACCAAGTTGAGAGGTAACAATACGGACAACAGCCTCGACGCCGTGGCAAAGTTTTGCACCTCCATGTTCGACTTGACCGCCATCCGCATGCAGATGATCCTGTGTTTCGGTTGTAGAGGTATCTCCGATAGATGTCGCGTGAGCCTGGCGACCCGAATATCATCTGTGCATCCCTTCCTGCTGATGAGTATCTGCAATGCAAACTTGTAGAGAACACAAATCTTCGCCTCCCTCTGCTTGTCCTTCGGGTTCGATATCGAAACTACAACGCGCCAGTCAATCGTTGTAGATCGTCGCCTCTTTCACCGAAATATCGCAAGGTCATGTTCACGTCCCTCAGGCTCTCCGTAAAGTTTCCACCTTCTAATCGAGCGAACGCGCTCATCATGAGACCCTTCGTCCTTCCATCTACGTCGACCTCTGCCTCTTCTTCCGCTTCACTCTCCATGATCGGCGTGTGGGTCAGAGGTGCTGGCGTGGAGCCGTCGTCGGGTTCAGATTCGGACGGGGGGACCTGTGAGACGGCCACGAGGTAGTCTTCGTCGTTTCGCTGGATGGGGTTGGGCTGGCGGCGGCGGCGGGAGTTGGCGGAGGGTGGGGTGTTGGTGTTGAGACGCTGACAGAAGTGAGTTGACGATGATGTGTTGATGATGTGTTGATGATGTGATGATCATATCATGATCATGATGACGATGTGATGTGATGATCATGATCATGATGACGATGTGATGATTTGATGATGTACACTTACCAGGTGAGCCATAGCATTCTTCAATTCCTCCGGTGTCGTCTTCACTTCCGCAGGGTCCACCAACTTGATGCTGTTCAACAACTTTTTCTTCCTATCTCTCTCATCACTCTCCATCATCACATCATCACCCACTTTTGTTCCTCTACATCATCCTCTTCTTCTGAATCATCATCTCTGTGTCCTGCGCTCATCTTTGACACGTCGTACGTTGTGTACTTGAAGCCGCTGTACTCTCCCTCGGTGGCGACACCGATGCTGTTCCTGTCTTTGTTCTGCTCCACGTTACTTTTCAGTGAAAAGCTGTGGTCAAAGGTGGGAGCGTTGACTGAGGTGATTTCCGAGGAATTGAGTGAGGAACTGAGAGATGAAGAAGACGAAGTGCGAGATGTTCCATCTACAACGCGTCAGATGTCACGTGTCTCGTTGTATATGGAAAATAAAATGAAATAAAATACCCTGGAGAGCTTGCACGGGTCCCTCTGTTCTGGAAGGTGTCCTCCCCACGTTGGCGTTGCTTACGTCGAGGTGTGCGTTCTTGTTTCTCACGTCGAATTTTACGTCGCAGAATTTCTCTCCCACCCTGGCCTCCATGACAACCGTCAACTTCTCCTGCAATTCCACGGGCAGAGTGAACGATATGGAGGGTTGGCTCGTTGTAGACGAGACCGTCCAGTGGAAGATGAGAGGACTGTTGATGCCTTCGATTCGGTAGGAGACGCTGCCTTCTGGATGGACTCTTCCTTCTGCTCCGAATTGTGTCGGACAATTTGAATAGAGGATGGGGGGAGGCTTGCGACGCCAGCGACCCTTTGACTCGTGGAAATTTCCTGGAAAAAGGTCGGGAAGATTCGAGGAAAGGTCTTCACCTCGATCGAAAGAGAAGGCCGACGTGTTGTTGATGGTGAAGAGTCTCGATTTCTGTGCCTTCTTCAATTTCGTCACCTGTCTTCGGATCAGTAACCGTCCATCTACAACGAACCGTTCCGCAATTTCTGTCTCGTTGTAGACTCTCACCCAGCTCATGGCCGATTCGTCTTCTTTACTCAATTCTTCCGCGGTGCTGTCATCTACGTCCATCACGTGGGCGGGAACAGCCTCTAATTCCGTCCTCTTACTCTCGTCGACGCTGCTGACGACCTCTACCATAGGAACGATAGAAGAAGACCTCCTGGCCTGCTCTACATGAGGAAATCTCGTCGAATTTCCGCGGGGATTCACCTTTACGACGGTCGCGCTGCTGTCAGCCTTCACAACGACACCCCTCTTCCTCTGTCTGTCTGTTCCAAAAATAGACACACGTCTCTCCCTGGGCCTGTCACTCTCCGTGCCGCTGGCTCCGTCGTCGGTGTCGGAATCGGGGACACCAGTATGGGTGGGAACGTTCTCGGATTTTTCTGGCGGGAAACTGGGGTGGGAGTCTGATGGTGTACGGGAGGGTGGTCCGCTGACTATGTCTTCTCCGTCCGATTCGTTCAATTGTTTCTTCTTGATGAAGGACGACTGTCATAATGAGCCTCATTGTAGATGGAAGATTCCGCGAAACTTCACCTTCTTCCTCGATCGACTGCGGCTCCGTTCTTCGTTGTCGGATTCGGCTTGGCTCGTTGTAGTGCCGACAGATCCCTTCTTTAACGTCTGATTGATGATGGCCAGGGCAGCCGATGGATGAGAACAAGCATCCTCTTCCATCACTTTTCTACTGCACCCCTTGTGTACAGTCCCCTGGCAGTACGTACACTGATAACCTGATGACGTCACACATTGGCAGGTTGTAGATGGTCACCCGTGATGGGCTCGTCCAACATCAAACGGAGGCAGTGGAAGCAGAATTGAGGACGCTCGAATGTCTTCTCTACGAGATTGTGAAACGCCGAAGTGTGAACTTTTCCCTTCTTATGCATGAAGCGAATGGCATTCTTCACGCTCTCGCAGGCTAACTTGGTGCCTGAGAGGGTGAGGGGGGTTGGCAGGTTGTAGATGGACGGATCACCTTGGTAATCTGGGTGGGAGGGTAGAGTGTAGATGGATAATTCTTTCAGGCCGTACTGATAGAGGGACACCTTCTGCACCGGCAGCGAAATTAATTTAGTCAAGTGCTGTCTACCGTCCTCGACTTTGCTCGTTACGCTCTTCTACAACGAGCCAGTCAGACGTTCAGAAGAAGAGAAATTTTCACGTTGACGAATTGGCTGAACTTCTTGTGGCCGTCCATCAGCTGAGACACCATGTTAGCCTCGTGGGTCCGATTGTACTCTTGGTACAACACCATGGTGGGTACCTATGACGTCATCACACGTCACGACACACTACAACCTACCAGTTCTAAAAATAGATCACTGATGAGACCCGGGTTGCTCCTCATCTTGTTCGAAAATTTGATGAGGAAATTCGAGTGAAATTCTGCGATCTCCTTCACGTTTGAGAATAGATTGTTGATCTCGTCCATCGACAGATGTTTGTAGGCAGTGACTGGCGTCAGGTAACTCTGATTTATCCATCAGCCTCACCCAGATGGTGATGATGAGATGATGACATGGTGATGATGAGATGATGATGATGAGACGGTGATGATATGATGATGACATGGTGATGATGAGATCCCCTCCTTCTCGTCGACTCACGTTGATGATCTCGGCCAATTGAGTCACGTAGACTTTTTCAGATTGGAACATTTGCTGTATGACTCTCTTTCTCTGTAGAGAGATGTATACGTATTCGAGGCCTAATTTCAGCTTCTTCTTCTGTCGTTGTCTCCTCCACCATCTCTGAATGAGGTTGGCGGCGTCTTGGTCGATCTGTTCTTTCGTGCGACTGTACAAAGGTTTAGGGTTCAACGGTAAAAGTGGATAAAATTTCAATTTACGTACGGTAGGGGACGACGGGAGCGAGGGAGGTTGGTGGGTGTGGAGGAGAGGGGACTACTGGAAAATTCCGAGAAATCTGCCCAGCTGTTCTCGCTGTGCTCGTCAGGTGCGTAATGTGAACATGGTTCATGAGACGACAGACAACATTGCGAGATGCATTTAAGAGGAAGAGACACCATCATGGACCGTCATCACGTAGAGTAACGTGATCTCATCGAGATGGTGACACGGGTGATGATGGATGGTGACTCACTCTTTTTTCGTCTGGCTTGGATAGTCCATGGAAGCATCTCTCGTCTCTAATTCTTGTGACATCGTTCCGTCGAACGTCTGCTTCTCTTGAAGATCTGTCCTCGACCATTGGCGGCCAGTCCCGATGGTGACATTCGAACTGGATGCACTGTGTGATATTTGAATCGAAACCCGAACACCGTCTTTGTTGCCTCTCATTGAAGACGTGAAGAATCAAGTGATGTGTGGTAACGATTTCGAATGGAAGAGGAGTATGTTTGATGGAATCAGGATGGGATTTGATTTGTATGGAGATGTGAAACATGAATCGACCCACTTTCGATTGGTTGGAGGGGAAGGTGAATTCTCAAATTTTTGCATGAGGCGGGAGACTTTCGGTGATATAGAGGGAGAAGCAGACGTGGGCGAGGTCGAAGGTGAGTCATCCTCATCCTGTAGGTTGTTATTGCCAAGATTCGCTCGCATTACACACATTGATGAGGAGGGATTTCCTCTTAGAGGATCTACGCAGAGTCAAACTCATAGAACTCTCCCAATGATGTGCCCGTGTCGACCCGAGATGAATGTGATACTTGAAGCCGATCTGACAAACTACACAGAGGCCATTTTGACTGTCAGTGACAAACTTCTTATAAAACTGCAACAGGACATGCATGAGCTATCGCTAGACGATACTTCCATCATCACGAGGTGACGAATATTGCACCGATTAAGACAAGAAACACTTTATGACAGCGACAGAAGATCATCAGTAGAAATAAGTTCTAGCTGCAACCCAGGCCATGGGAGCGGCGAGCTGTGTTCTTCAGACACATGATGGTGTTGGTGAATGAGTTCTCACCTGAGCGAAAGTGATGGGCAGGAGAGGTCTGATCCATCCTTCTGGGATCCTCTCTTCTCTGAAGACAGACTTGGCAACCTCTACGGGGAGCCCACCCAACGTCGATCCAAAGACACTGCCTGTGTGGACATGAGCTCGATGGAGTATGATGGATTGGACTCACTGACGATGATGGCCTCAGAAGAAGCACCGACCAGTTGGTTGGCGCCAAAAGTGAATTTGGGGTTTTGGTCTCTGCTCTCGGATTGGCGTTGCTTCTTGTATTGGATGAAGTCTTCGATGGTGATCTGCTTTCCATTGGAGGACGATTTGATGAATCGCTTGTATAGATCGTGGTTGAGGACGACATTGTTTCCGATGTCCAAGTCTTCACGGGTCAGAGATGCATCGTGCTCGATTCTGGATATGGTGTATTAGTATCACAAAAACATGAGTCGTGAGGGACGTACGAGTTGTGCGTCTCAGACAGTTGGGAGAGAGCAAAACCTTGGTTCTTCTGTAAGTTGAGTTTCTTCCACAGGAGATTCACGAGGAGAGCTCTGACATCGGGTCCCAGATTATAGACTGCGTACGATCAACATCGACATCGGATGTGAAGTAGTCACCCTTCAGAGCGGTGTTCAGGCGCTCCTGAGAGATGTCCTTTCCGTTGTGGGGCAGGATGTTGTGATTCGCCAATACATTCAGTCCTAACAGAAATGAGATCGGATTTGAAGGTGGAAGGTATTAGGTCTCACCTGGGCATGGAGATCGAGAATCATTGGCCTCGGCGCGTTTGTATGGAGGAACCTTGTAAGGTTGTCTGTGCTTCAGGATGTGAGAGATCACGAGCACGATGGGAGTCAAGAATGCAGCGGCACTGAAGACGAAAGGAGAAGCGATGGCGAATGCTCCAAAGAGCACGGGTCCAGTCACGGCCAATAAGACGAAGAGGAGAGGATAGAAGAGGTATCCCAGAGCGCTCATGCTGGCTGTCGGTTGTTCGATCCTTCGGTTGTGATGCGGCGGGAGGGTAGTGAAGACTCCCAATGGAGCGTCGTCGACGAAAAAGTGGGAATTCTTCACATCCGCTTTTCTTGTGAATTCTATTCTTATCTGTGACACCGTTTTCACACTCATTTTCATACGATCAGGTCGCAGCATCACAACACTCCCGTCATATTTCGAGAGGAGTTGACGAGGTGTGATGATCAAGTGAGATGTCTGGGTTGTAGGCATCTGTGCAAGATTTGTGCCAAAAATTTGGACAGCCCAAATCTCGTTCGGTTGAAATCCTCCAACGAAAACATACCATACGAACGAGCAAACCGATCAGACAACGTGAACTACACCAACTCTTGCATTTGTGGAGTACGCTTCGACAACAACTGCGCCCACTTTCTGTCCAATTGGATGATGCGGACCGGACGATTAGCTACAGTCCTGAGGGGCACTGCCCTGCAAATCAGGTCGACCCATTCGAGCGAAGGAGATGCGAGGCATCTTCACGAGCATGGTCTTCGGATGTCTCACCAAGCTCCCACCAACGACAGCTTCATCTATTGCGAGAGGAACTCCGACCACCAGGGTCACGTCTATTACGGAAAGAAGGGAAAATGTGTCTTTGGGACTGGAGATGGATCATTTGGGGCAGACTACTACGAGTATTACGAATAGATGAAAGGATCTTGGCATGCTTCTCTCGATTTTAAATGACGACAGCTCCGGAACTGTGTCAGAGACACGATTGACAACTGGATGATCACCATTATTCAGTCTTCTCGTTTCAGATCACCAACCACAAACCTGCATTCGTTCGATGTTTGCGAATGCATTGCACAGATTCACACTGTCCCGATCTTTGATGGCAGTCACACAGCGACGCCACCAGTCAGTCGTCTCACTACATCGTAATCGAGGTCAGATTCCATGTCCCGAATGGTGGCACCCATTAGATGCACACAAGGAGACTGAACTCTACGCTTACGGTTCATCTTGGACTCAAAAAGGTTTTCCATCGACTTTCTCCTCTGCGATTGATCCTGATGATCAGGTGAATCATACTTGGTCCGATCGAGAGATCAATTGGGCGTCGAACTCCGACAGATGCCCGGTATTCCACCCGAGTGCGTCGTCAATATGCCCCTCTATATCTCACCATCTGCAGGTGGCTGGTCGGTAATGACCTCGAAGAATGGACGAGACATCTCATCTCCCCAGAGACAGGGTCTCACGTCTATCTCTTGGGTGTTCGTGTGTGAGACCTTCGTCTAATGTGAGAGTGACCAACGTCAGAATATCGGAGTAGAGAGAGCGTAGAGATGGTGAAAGCCTTCTTACCATCCATTGAACCAGATGCAGTTGCAGTCGAATCAGACCACCTTCGCTTTCCAGCTGCCAACAGAGAGACTTTCGGTCAGAGGTACATCATGACATCATTTGCATCACATCAATGTCCCAAACAGATCGAGGGACGAGACGTATACGATATCTTCCAGTGATGGCGAGAACGAGCCGAGTGAATACGTCCACGCGCATGACATTGTCAATCAGATCAGATACACTTCATTCTGGCTGATCGATCACCCGGTGCGACACATAGTCTTTCCGTCTTAATCGAATTTATTCTCATTCGAAGTCAGAGCGGCTGGACTCTTTGGCTGAGAAATCGACCCTTGCGAGAAAAGTTGATGAAGCATCTTCCCCACCGTTTAGAGCCTCAGGAGTCCCTCTCGACTCATCCTGCAGCAGTTAGACATCTCACCGAACAGAGTGAGCGTCCACACCTCGACATCATCGACATCACGATGACGACCTCTGAAGGGAACGCCAACATGGTTTTAGCCCTGAGGAACATCCCGGGCGAAGTCGTCGTTGGCATCGTAGGTGCTTCACATCTGAAAGAGATCGAAGACGTGTGGCACAAGAGCGAAGGGGAGCTCATCTCTCTGTTGCCTCCGGTAATCAGTGTCTCCCTTTCTCATGATGACGAGATGATAGGTAGTGGACTATTCATTGGATGAATTGGAAGAGTTTAAGAAGGAACAGAAGTATGCCCGGTATAAGAGGGCCACACTGTACGTCGTGGTGTCCTCGTTGGTTCTTCTCATCATCTGTCTGAGACGATCAGACAAAGAAGAGGACGGAGAAGAGTCATAGCCTCTATGTTCATTTCTCCTGTCAACCCTTGCGGGTGTTTGCGTTATCAAAATAAATGGTGTGATCAATCTTTTATTCGTCTACACGGCTCGGAACTTGGATTTTTCTTTTACACACCCCAGCGATACCGCAACAGGCATCATCATGCTGTCAGCTACCTTGAAAAGAGGTGAGTGTTTGCGATTGATCGTAGGAGAGACATCGCCAAACCTTGTCAGCACACCTCCAAAGACTTCCTAATGTCGCCCCGAAACGTTGCCTCTCTGGCAGGTAACCGAATCGAGCTTATACTCTTCCTTGTATTCTTCAGTCTCGCCTCCAATCGACACAACTTACGTCATTTTGATTTTCCAATCAGCGATCTGGAATACGCACAGAAGCATCTGAGCCCCGGCGTGGGTAAGATGACCAACCTCGAGATCGGTAGGTCCAATAATCATCCAATCGTCATCTGAATCGTACGAGAGAAGGGAAGAGGTGCTTGGGTGTGGACGACAGACGGAAAGAAATACTTGGACTTGACATCCGGAATCGGTGTCACCAACACAGGTGAACATCACCATCCTCCATACGATCTCCTCACACGTCTGCAGGTCATTGCCACCCCAAGATCGTTCAAGCCGCTCAAGATCAAGTGGCCAAGATGATCCACGCCCAAGTATGCAGCTAATCACCCATCCATCCTCTCATTTTGACGCGATCAGGTCAACATCGTCTATCACAGGCCCATGTTGGACCTCATCAAGAGACTCGAAACCATCATGCCCGCCGGTCTCGACCGATTCTTCTTCTGGAACTCTGGATCAGAGGCCGTAGAGGGTGCGTTGTAGACGGACGGCTCGTCACGTGACCTACCCCCAGCTGCCGTCAAGCTGGCGAGACACTACACGAAGAAGCAGAACATCATCTCGTTCAAGGGAGGTTACCACGGTAGAACATTCGGTGCGATGGCTCTGACCACGTCGAAGACCATCTACCGAGCGGGTGAGCGTCTACAACGTTGTAGATGGATGACGAAAATAGGTTACGGGCCACTCATGGGAGGCGTTTTTCATACACCTTATCCCTACTGCAAGCAGTGTCCCGTTTCTATTGCTACCGATGGGAAGTATAACGTCGACAACTGCTGCAACAATCCTCTCTTGGAGTTGGAGCAGGTTAGATTGTCGACGTTTTTTAGATCTGAAGAAGGTAGTTGTTCAAGATGGGAAGTGCACCGAGCGAGACGGCAGCCGTCATCATAGAGCCCGTACTCGGAGAGGGAGGTTACGTAACTCCTCCACAAGGTGAGACATCATCATTGACATCATGCGATACGATCGTCATCGTGATGTGATCGCACGATCATCGTCCACCGTCCGTGATCACGTCGATCGATCACGTCGATCGATCACATCGATCGATCACATCGATCGATCACATCGATCGATCACATCGATCACATCGATCATCGTGATGATCCGATCGCGATCCGTGATCTGATCGCCGACGATCATGGTGGATTCGACTGAACATCATCAGGTTTCTTGAAGGCACTGAAAGACTTGTGTCACAAGAACAACGTTCTCCTCATCGCCGATGAAGTCCAATCGGGGTTCGGAAGAACCGGAAAATTCTTCGCCGTGGAGCATTATGACGTCGTACCTGATATCCTCATCTTTGCCAAGGGTATCGCCTCCGGTTTCCCTCTCAGTGGTATCGCTTCCACTTATGATATCATGGCGTCTCAGCCCGCAGGTGAATGACATCCATCTACATTCGTGTAGATCGTCATCACCATGTACAACACTACAAATTGGTCATCATTTCTCTCACTCATTGTATCATTCATATCCATTCTATCTCATTCACCATTCACGTAACGATGATATTATAAATCGTTTCAACAATTCAATTCATTTCTGATGAAGCGGAACAGGATCTATGGGGGGAACCTACGCTGGTAACGCAGTCAGCTGCGCCGTCGCGTGTGCCACCATCGATGCCATGAAGGAAGAGAAGATGTTGGAGAACACTCAGATTCGTGGAGAGCAACTCATGAGTGGTCTCCGCAGCTTACAGAAGAAGTATGACGTCATATCCGACGTAAGAGGTGAGATGAGATGGATCATCAACATTATCTCGATCGAACGATCGCGATCGCGATCGACGATCACGATCACTTCCATGATCAACGGTCGTGAGAGCTGATGTGATGACAGGCTTGGGATTGATGGTCGGAGTTGAATTCAACCCCAAGAAAACCGACGTGACCAAGATCGCCGATGCCATCTCGAAAGAATGTTACAACCGCAACATGCTCCTCCTCACGACCAGGTACATCATCGATCATCGATCATCGATCATCAATCATCATGATGTGATGAGATGACCCTCTGAATCCTTCTTTCAGCATCTTCGAGACCCTTCGATTCATTCCTCCCCTCAACGTGACCGGAGAAGAGATCGATACTGCCTTGGATATCTTTGAGAGATCTCTAGAGACCGTCCTTCACAAGGGAAAAGCCACCGGAGAGGGAGCGAAGGTCGTCGAGCCACGCGCGTCCGATTAAAGAATTTTATTCCTTTTTATGATTACATGATGCACATTGTGTGCGATCGCATCGAGATGGACGATCGTCTTCACTTCCAAGTGTGACTGCGACTCGAATTTACCGGAGGAGAAGTGGTGGAGGGTGCTGTGCTCAACGTCACTCCTGGATGGAACGTCGTGAATGATGATGATCTCACGTTTAGAACCTCCAAACTTGTTGAAAGAGTCGGCAGTTGGTTTGTGGTTCGTACCGCCGTGATTGGGAGGCGTGCTGCTCTTGTGATTGTGACTGGGGCTGTGATGATGGGTCGTCGATTTTGTGTTCGAGCTGTGGAAAGTCGAAGTGTTGTGTGGCTTGGGCTGGACAACGTGCTTCTTGTCCGAAGATTTTGTGTTCGCTACGATCACGTTAAGAGATGGAGGGTGGAGAGACTCACATCCGAAACCGAGTGGTTCTGATTTGAACCAATCAGAAATGGTCTGTCCAAGATCCTTCTCTTTCTTCTTCTCTTTCTTTTCGGGTTTGGTCTAATCATGTTCAGAGAGACAGATCGAGGACGAAGTCTGTCTCACGTCGTGGTGGTGAGCATGAGATGGGCTGTGGTGAGAATGCGATGGACTGTGATGAATATGACTATGGGATGGGGAATGATGTGCTACTGCCGATGGTCCTCCCACACTGTGTCCACAGCTGCGACAGAATCGATCCGATGCCTGAATCCTTTAGTCATTACATCCAATCACTTCATCCCACCGTATGAGATGTTCCACACTGACTGCAGAAGGGCATGATTTCGCGTGGCCTTTTTGATGATGGATCTGATCCACCATCGGAACTTGGTACAAATATTTGTTCCGAGAATACCATTACAAACGAAGCCTTCCACTGATCACCACGCCCAACACTCTTCATCTTCACCACCTAGGACGTCATATCTCAGCAGTGGATGTTCGTCAATCAGATAACGTCTGTGGTTTAGATCAAATCGTATGAGTCAAACACCTCACAATGGTGGTCATCACCTACACGTCTATCTCTCGAATCGATCGTTTTAAGACCAAGGTGGGCTGAAAATGTTGATTCGTCTACAATTGGAGGGGTGACAGGATGGGTGCATCATCGCGTGACACGGACAAACAGACTCTCATGTTGTTGGATTTCTCCCTTGAAGTCTTACTTGAGGTGTAAATCGATATTTTGTCTTTCACTGACACACTTAGATCGTAAGACTGCTCAGTTTCAAAGACGTCTGTCGTCTATCCCAAACATGCCGCGCTCTCCGCTCATTTTGTCTGTCTGATGACATATGGAGGCCACTGTGCGAGGAGAAAGGTACAGTGTGATGATTGACGTCAATCTGTTTCAGTGATTGACTCCATCAGCTGCTTTTCTCTCGTATTCAGATTTCATCTCTCAGCTTCCAAAAGACGAACGAGTTTCGAAGATGATCACACTCAATGCAAATCACTGGTATTACCTGTCTTTTAGGTCCTTCTTTGCCAATCAAAGATACAGGGGCATATGGTCTTACGACGACGGTTGTTCGGGTGTGATTGACTGATGCATGCATTTCACAATCTCACTCCGTTGCAGGCTTGCAAGTCTTTGTAAACCATACATTCTATGCAAAAACTGACCCCGACTTGTGTTGGGTTTGTTCGACACAATTTTATGAGATCTCAGCCACTAATGATCTGGCCATGTCCAACTCATCTCTAATGCCTGTCGGAGAGAACGTAAGAGAAGGTGATCAGCTCATGCATCCTCTCATCTCCACGATGTTCGCGTCGACATTGATGACGTCGATGCGAAGATCACGGGTGACGCTCACGGTGCATCACAGCTACGGGGTCAAATCATGAAGTCTTATTTTGGGAGAATCTCAGACCAAAATTCAACCTCATCCTACGGTCACAGAGAACTTGTTCCGTCAAATTTGAACCGGACGCGAACGATTCATGTCACTATCATCTGAGAGCTTGCGAAGAAGGCTGTGTACTTGCCCCTGATGTCTCTGACTTGTCGATGTCGAGTGCACCTGTGGAGATGGGTTCACCGTACGGATGTAGATTATTTCCAACGGAAGAGGCAGAGTGAGTGTTGACAGCTTTCGGGATGATCGTGTGATGAGTCTCACGATCGACACGATGATCATCACGTGATCGACTGAGAGATACTGATTCAGTTAGGTTTGCCGTAGATAAGACATTTTATATGGATGAAGATTGTTTTCCCACCTTCACCATTCCTTTTCGACCCAACGGGTGAGCCATCATCATCCATCATCAGATCATCATCAGCGTCTCGTCCACTCATCCCTCCATCTTCACGATCATTCCTCTCACATCTTCCAGGAAATTAGTTCCCATTCGAAAGCCACCGACACGAAACGAGATGAAGTGAGAGAGATCCTCTGAACGTGATGATTCTGACGTTCTGCGAGAAAATACGAAGGGAAGAGAGAAATTCGAGTGAAAGACTTGACTGGGATCTTTGTGGGGGATTACGGGTCACACGGAGTGGAATTTCTTTATGTCTATGTGGCATATCCCTCTTCTTCAGAGGTGATCCTCTTTGTGTTTATGTCAATCTCACTTACTTGATCGTCATCTTCATCACCACCATCTCATCCTCTTCTCATCTCGCTCGTCATCACCAACCGTTCAACATCCATCTCACTTTTTCATCCTCCATCATCATCACCATCCGATCTTCACCACCATCTCTTCAACTTCATCCACATCACCACCATCATCACATCTGATGATCCCCACAGTCAACCGTGACCCCCTCGACGGACCACATCCTCCGTGCCGTCAAATTGACAGGAGACGAGAACGTTCCAAAAGGAGAGACTTCCTTCTTCGTGGAACTCACAGAAGAAACGGCCAACGTTAGATTCTCCAATTGGACGGGAGAGGTTCATCCTCTTCGTGGCTATGGACAGCTGTCGGACACAGGCTTCGAAGAGCCTTGGTGGTCTTCTTTAGATGTCTTCTTCTCTTCCCCCGATGAGTTCATCGTGAGCGACGATCGTGTTGACGATGTGAAAGATGAGATGATGACACGATGTAGGTCACGTGGTGGGAGTTGTCTGCAGCTTGTGTTTTCAAGAGGCTTTATCTAGAAGATCTGGAAGATGTTGCAAGAGAGACGCGACTGAAAGAATCTACGCCCGTTTGAACTAATGAACGTTCTCATGCGGTTGTGAGATGCTATCATTTGTTGGGTCTTTGTGGATATCCATACGTTAACGACTTCTGCACCTTTAAACTTTGTGACACACGCTATCTCGTCAGCCAACTCGACTTTGCCTCTTTTAAGTGTCTACATTATCTGAAACCCCTTAACAGTGGAACAGGGGCTGTATACGACCTCTCCGTGCGGTCTCAGTGTCGAGACTAAACTATCCGTTGATCTGCTGCCTCAGGCCCGCTTCCATCTCAGCTCACCGATCACCTCCATCATCTACTCACTTCCATCGAAGATCAAGGTGTCTTTTCACCAACCAATGGATGTCCATCCGTACTGATCATCTTCCCTTCCATGAAGCGGATGTTTGCTCTTATCTGCACCCAGGAATTCAGAGTGACACTTTTTCCAGATAAAGAGTAGCTTCGATCTGAGATGCCCTGAAGTTGTAGATAGAAATCTCGATGAATCTGCCGGCCACACGGTACAGAACGGGAAGTAAATACCCGATGCTACCAGTACTCACACATAACGTGGAACGATACGGCATATGAAGAAGATCTCTATCGTCCTCTCTGCAGCAGATACGATAGACGATCACGATTCGCAGCACTGTGACGAGAGAAACGCGTGCTTAAGGAGTGAGGTTGCGAAGGTTTGAGATCACCCAGGGATTTGGAGTCTTTACTGATGGTTAGCGTCATATGTTGAGGTGAAGAAGGGTTCCCAGATTATCACAGATTCATCTGTCAACACCGTCTTAAAAGGAAGGAACGGCAGGCGATCATTTTATACATCGAAGAGCAACGAACATCATGGACACCATCACGACCCGATTTCTGTCGGTGAGTGTGTCAAGCGTGTAACACACGGAGTTCATCACTGATGTCGATGTAGTTATCTCAATCGATCGGGAAGGCAGAGCGTACCATCAACTGCATCAAGACACATCGTCAAGAGGATGAGATCATGAGGTATCTGCGAGAGGAGATCAGAGATCATTTTCTCATGCCCCCTCCGAGATGTGTTCCGATTCATGGAAAGATCGGGAAGAGGAGCGAAAAAAAGGCAACGCAGACGAGCAAGAGAGGGCGTAGAGTTCAGCACCTAGCTCTGCGATGACAAGATGATCCCCTCACGATTACGCCCGAACATCATATCACCACCGCACACTCTTTCTCAGAGACGATTGATCCAACAGAAGAGACCACTGTACATATCTACCATCACCTGCATCGCGAAGAATTCAAAATCGAATAAAATGTATCTATTAAAGTATCATACATCTACAAAGAAGCAGAAATGACAATGTCGCTATGATATCTCGTTGTCACTCCTGCTGCCGAGTAAGATCACAATCCATCAGGCAAGGCAGCAGGTCAGTCTCTATTCTTCTTCACAATCTTTCTCAACATCATGTGATGATTAGCTTGCGCTTAATTGATTTACGATGAAAATATTTATGCTGCCTTCCTTCTGATCATACCTTCATCCAGAACGAATGTTCGAGGTTCAATCTCTGATCGACTCGATAGGTTACAGTCCAGAGTCCAGACCTATACTCTTTAGGTGATTCATTGCATCCATGTGGAACAAACTTGTATATTTGCAACATGATTATTTATTTTCTAGTTATCCCTGTCTTAGAAAGACGTGCTGAGGAATTTTTATAATGACAGACAACATCTCACATCCATCCAACAAGATCGAACAATCTTCTGATCTTCACGATAGGTTTCACACACACGATGTACAGTCAATAAAATACCGTAGAATGACTTTGTTCTGTTTTACCTTGTGAGGACCTTACTTCAGCAGATTCGCAGGCTAAAGCAAGGTTGACCAAACTCGCTGTGATTCTTGATCGCATCCATGAATTCGTCAAAGCTCAATGCACCGTCCTTGTCCTTGTCTGCAACCGCCAAGATCTCATCCACCATTTTCTGGGATGATGTTGAATGGATGCTTTAGATCCCCCGCACCCACCTCAACTCTAGAGAATAACTCGAGTTGCCATTCTACGGACTCAGACGCGCTCACTCCTTTGTCTTGTCGAAATGATGTCTTCTGTTTCGCAGTAAGAGTGGCCACTAGCTCATCTCGAGCCACGACATCGCGCTCTCCTCTGAATATCTTGAAGGCATACTTGGTCTTCTTCACCTGATCTTCTCCTGCACCGTCGTTATATGGAACCCACTACGATCGGCTCACCATACAGAACACCGTAAAACTGCAGCATCTCGTCTTCATCGACCACACCCGATTTGTCCTCGTCGATCGCGCGGAAGTATCTCCTGGACAGTTCGCGAGTGCCTTGATGTAATCAGCCTGATGTCTTCCAGTGTTTGAGCTTCGTCTCGCTCTCCTTCTTTGTCCCTTGCATGGAGGATACGTCGTTACCCATGATCGGCTGCTGGTGTTTGTTCGTGGGTTGTGTGGCCTTGATGCGGCAGAAAAAAATGCGACCAGAGACACACCTTACAGCGTAACAGTAATTACCCGACACAATCCCCTGTGGTCTTCATGATGCATCATCGTCGTAAACATCTATGCACTTCCATGCATCTCTTCTCACAAACGAATTCAATAATGTTCTATTTATTCGAATCCTTCGGGTGACAGATCCCACGAGACGATGATGTTGACGCACGACACGAGATCACGTCTCTCATGATGCATCGCTCTCTATCTCGAGGCTGGTCCTCTCCTCTCTCGCTTCTTCTCTCTCTGTCTTCTCCGGTGCCAGCGAGCTCCTTGTCCTAGCCACCGCCGCCTGATCAAACGAAGCGTTCTGCCTCACTTTTGGCTGTGACGTCAATCAGATCTCATCTTCATCATCACTCCCACCTTCTCCTTCTTCTTGTCCTCCTTCTTCTTCTCTTCCTTCTTCTCTTCTTTCTCGGCCTTCTTCTTCATCTTCTCCTTCTCCTTGTCTTCCCTCTCCTTGTCTGTCTTCTCTGATTTGTTGAAAGCCAGAAGTTTAGACACTGGGTTCTTCTTCTTCGTCTCGTCTAACGTGCCGCGGTGGCTGTTGGGGCCCTGTGACTTCTCTCGAAGGAAGTTGGTCGCGAAATCGAAGACGGATTTGGACTTGACTTTTGCGGAGCCCAGGGCTTGGAGGGCTGCAGAGACTTCTTTCACGATTTGTTTCTGTTTCTTGTGAGTCATCGTCATGAGAAGACGATGTCGATGATCATCGTGAGATGATGAGACGATCGTGGATGATATGATGATGATGATGATGATGGATGACGATGAATACGTACGTCTGTCGTGTCTTTGAGTTTCTCCACCGTAGTCAACGCTCCAACTTGAACGAAAGCATCTCGGTTGAAATCTGTTCTCCTTCAGACATTGTCACTCTCTCTCCTCTCACTGTTTTTGTTTGACAGAGCGGCTATGGCACCCAATGTGACTCTGAGATAATTTCTAGCATCTGTCTGTGGTGTACCCTCCAAGTTGACATAGTCATTCGTGTGAATGATCACTGCCACGTCATCAGCGGAAGAACGGATAAACGGGTAAACGGGTAAATGGGTAAACGGATAACTCACGTAGATCGTAGATGGGTGGGACCACTCCTGCCAGCCTGAACGCGTTCTGCGTTTTGACTGTCTGGTGTCAGCGGATCAATACCGGAAAATCGGAAGAATCACCGTTCTTGGCGGATAAACTCCACACGGCCGACACGGCAGAAGCGGAAGTGAAATGTTCCGGATGACTCAGTAGGGCCACCAGCCTGCTCAGAGCGGAAGAAGAGTTGTAGAACAACTCCTGGTTACGTGCTATTTCCGTCAGCGGAAGAATTATTTCTCCGACGTACCGTTCTCATCGCAGGCGGCAAAGACACATTTCGCCGCGTACGTCTGTAATTTAGCCGTCTGTTGTTCTTCCATGAGAGAGAGGATGCATTCGACTTCCTTCGTTCCCACTGTCTTCTGATTGGCGGCTGAATGGGTCAGGTCCATCTACAACGGTGTAGATGCTCACGGTGGTCCATCAGAAGAGCGTTGATGGCGCCCGCACAGAGTTCTTTCAGTAGAGCAGAAGCTTCGGAAGAATTGATCAAGTCACAGAGCTTCCTCACGATCTTCAATTTTCCGAACGCCGTCTGGGCCTTCTCTGCGGTAGCTCAGTACGTAACTCGAAATTTCGACCGAATCTCACCGCAATTGCTCGACAGATTCCAAATCGAGTATACACAGTTCTCTCTTATCTCTGAACTGGGCGACGACAACAAATTCGTCAGCCTGAGGGGCACGCTCGATTTGTTGACAATCTGATCCTTCAGCCTCGCTTTCGCATCTTTCAGTCCCCGCGACTCCACACTACAACTCACCGTCCGCCGCGAGTAAATCGATGGAAGAGCAGACTCTCACGATCATCTTTTCCTTCGGTGCGTTGATGTCTAAGAGAGGCGCGATGTTGTTGACGAGTCTCGTATCTCTCGTGGCGGCTGCCATGCCAACGTCAGTTCTGATGGAAGCTTCGACGCAAGTGACAGCGGATTCTCGGATGTGTGGGGAGGGGGAGATGAGGAGTGCCACGATGCTGGAGAAGGCTTGGGAGATGATCTGGAAACGTCAATCTACAACGATGTAGACGGTGGATCACCTGGGTGACTGTGGGGATGTTGCGTAAGATACGTAAGATGTCCAGGACGGCCTCGCGCGTCTGTTCACGGTTGGGAAATTTCCGAGAAATCTCACTCACCTCCACGTGTGGGTTGTTGAGGTAACCGCAGAACTTCTGCTGGCTCGTTGTAGTCTGAGGTCCGGTGAAATAAATCTCCGTGAAAGCCTCTTGCGCCTCGAGCGACTCTGCCATGAGAACTCGAACGACAGTCAACGCAGCGCCGACCAATCCATCTGATCTGGCCGAGCTTAAGACATCGCACATCTTCACGATGCCTCCGGTCGAAAGTGTGTGGTGAAGTGCAGCGGCTGAACGATGTGAGTCGCGAGTAACAGCCGAATCCCGATGGTGGCATTTTTTTCTCCTCACCGTTGCCTTGGATGTTGGCGGCGAGAGCGGTGAGAGCGGCACGTAGGGTGTCTTCAGATGGAGACTTGCAGTTTAAGAAGGTATCGAGGAGTCCGCACTCGTACATCTTCACACCAGCATCTGAAATAAGATTCAGAATGACGTGAGACGCGTGTCCTCTCACTCTTGTCCAAAGTGGCCGCAGAAGCCAGCATGGAGTAACAAGGTTCGTATACCTGGATCGATGAGCGTCTACAACGAGTCATCTCGTGTTATACCTCTTCGGGGTGGCTCGATTGTAGAACGGACAATATTGTCGTCATTCCATCACTTATCAGATAACCGAGACTCGGCCCGTTATAAGCCGTGACGACACGAAGAGCGTCGATCAATCTACAGCGGTCACGAAACAATAAAAGGAAATAAAATCGGATGATATCACCTCAACGTGACGCCTGAGTCTGTCTCGTTCCATTTTGTGATGGCAGTCAAGAGGGCTTCGGCTGTTCTCTGTGAATCAGATTCCACGGTGTCTTTGCTTCCGACTCTGACAGCGTTGGCTCGCTCGCTGGGCTTACGCTGCGGGGGTCAGGGGTGACGTCAGACTACAACGAGCCACACCTGATCGTTCGTCTCTCCGAACCTCTGGATGCACTGTGCGGCACTCTTGACGAGATCGGGTCTCTCCTTACCCATCTACAACGCGTCACGAAATATTCTCCATTTCTTCTCACCAGTTCCAAAATGGCGGGAATTCCCCCGTACAATGTGATTTCCCGCTTAAATTGTACGACGGAAGATTTACCCTCGAACGAAGCAATGATCCGGATCAATCCAACAGCCAAACTCTGATTCTCTTCACATTCTTCCGTTAGACACTGGATGATGCCCTGAAGTAGCTCGCTCTTTGCGGCGGCTTCTACGTTTCTCACTGTACGAGTGTCAATTCGAAATTTCCACCAAATTTCATCGAAGTCTCTCACCGTTGTGGATGGCAGAATTCTTCGTGAAGAGCTCGCCTGCGAATCGCAGAGACATCCTGCGAATCAATTCGTTCTTTGAACGGGAGCAGTTTCCCAACAGCTGCATGCCCTCATGATCTCGAAAGAGGTGCTTGATACCGTTCGTGTCTTTCATGAGGCGGATGATGGAGAGACCAGACAAGACGATGTCTGGATTAGACGTTTGCTTTCGAATGAGTTCGATGAGGGGGGGAACGGCCTGGAGACGGTGAGACGTTTTCGGTGGGAAAAAATGGCGGGGAAAAAGTAGAATTTTGGCGGGAAAAAAAGGCGGGAAATACCTCGTTGGCGGATGGCTCGGACCACTCTCGATCTTCAGAACCGAACATGGATGAGATCTTTTGGGCCTCTGAACTGCCAGTCACTCCTCTGAGTCTCGCAACGGCTCTTCTCAAGTCACCCGTCCTCTCTGTCCAGTTTTGGCGGGAAAATCGATTTGGGACTCACCTTCTAGCTCGGGGAGGGCCCTCGGCTTAGGTGACGCCAACTTCTGTGGACTACCAGTGGGAGGTGATACGATGAGATCATCCAGCTCATCGGATGATGTCACTGCAGATGGGACGGTGGAAGAAGCTGGTGCGGGGTCAAACCATTCGAAGAAAATTCTGACGGCTCACCGTTGGCTTCGGCGCCGGATTTCTCTGCCTCTCCGTTGGAAGTGTGGCGGGCTGCAGCTNATCGATTTGGGACTCACCTTCTAGCTCGGGGAGGGCCCTCGGCTTGGGTGACGCCAACTTCTGTGGACTACCGGTGGGAGGTGATACGATGAGATCATCCAGCTCATCGGATGATGTCACTGCAGATGGGACGGTGGGGGAAGCTGGAGCGGGGTCAAACCATTCGAAGAAAATTCTGACGGCTCACCGTTGGCTTCGGCGCCGGATTTCTCTGCCTCTCCGTTGGAAGTGTGGCGGGCTGCAGCTTCGTCTTGTGATCTCTTCGTCTCGAGCATGGTGATGGTGTCGTTCTTTTTTAACCCTCTTCTGCCTCTGTCCATCGTTTAGATCCGAGAAGATGATAGAGGGCGTATGTATCATATCATCTCGGTAGTCGATGAATCGCGAGAGAAGAGAAAACAAAGAGTTCGGGCTCGATCGCGTGATGGGAGAATCGTGTCCCCTCGATGGAACAACGCGATTACGATTTGACAATGGATATCACTCACGATGGTTGGGCGGATGCATCTTCCTCTGATTTCGGGGGTGGTTGAGAGACAGGGACGGATGGGGGTGGTTCCTCGTCGAGTTCCTCTTCGTCATCTTCAGGCATATCTTCCTCATAGTATTCCTCGTCTGAATCATAATATTCACTTATGTCTTCGGCCGTGAGGTATTCCGGCTGAAATGGATGAGGATCTGTGGAGTGCGAAATAAAATTTTAATTGCCATGTGGGAGATCGATGTAACGTCTATCGTATGCGAGGGATAATAACGTCTGTGTCCTCGATAATCTCTATGGATTGGGGCATATGATGTCATCCAAAATGGGTAGAAGTTTACCTCGTAGATCTCTGCTTCAGTGG
Organism: Planoprotostelium fungivorum; assembly: GCA_003024175.1. NCBI lineage: Eukaryota > Evosea > Variosea > Cavosteliida > Cavosteliaceae > Planoprotostelium > Planoprotostelium fungivorum. The sequence goes on along the minus strand of MDYQ01000599.1, from coordinate 62,038 downwards.
CAAATCGAACCATCGACCTCTTCTTCTTTTCACGGGTCGTTGGTTTCGACAAAATGGACTTAAGAGGTCTCCCCTCAGAGTCCGTCATTGCACCTCACGTTCACGGTGACAATCAGAAATCGTTGGATAATTAGAGGGTAAACTGCCCCCTGAAGTAGATGTGGAGATGATGCGTTGTGCGGTTGACAACCTGCAACCGGGGCAGATCGCAGATAATTATACTGAGTTCTGCGACGGTAACGAGAGGTTATGTGACACAGGCTAGGGCTGAGACTCAAGAGTGAACGGGAACCAGCTCTGACGGCTTCTGTGCACGCCGACAGTCCATCCTTCATATGCAGTACCACACTTGTCATCGTGATGTACTGAGCTGATGGTCGGTAGACTGTTTATTCTAACCACACGAAAATTCACAACAGCACTTTCCCTTGCATCTCAGCTTCTCCTCTCATCATCACCTCTCCCTTCTCAAATAAAAGTGTGTCTTGATAACGCCCATCGCGTTTTATTTATCATAGTGCCACGAAGGCCTTCAAGCACCGAAAGGTGGACAAAGGGCTAAAAAAAGTCGCATTTCTCTTCCTGCCGATGGAAGTCTCTGTATGTCGACCACCGTGGAGGTACTAATAGAGCCTGGGACATAGGCTATTATGTCCTGAACGTCGACGCTATCAACTCTGCTGAGACATTGGAATCATAACGCCACCGACCGGGACACGAACAACGCAAAGATAACGAGAGCATATACATACACGCGCACGAGCAAGCTTTCAAGATAGAGTCCATCAGTACATAGACAACAAACACCACGCGACGATACGCGATTCCATAGACAACATTACGGACATCACACCACAACATTTCAAGCCCAAGCTTCACCGGTCCATCACATCACGCACACTCACGACGAGCACCTACACCTATAAGCTTCCGACTTAGAGATCCACATCATTTCAACATCCACGGAACGACGGAACATCACGATTGAACACGATGCAAACGTCCCGATCAGCAGAGAAATCCTCTACTACGCACGTAGACGAAGTCACGTACGCAAGAACCATCGATAAACATGAGACCTTGTCTCTTTACACCCAACTCTTTCTTCTTATAGGGTCTCGATATTGTAACGTTCAACCACACAGAAGATTGTATCAACTATTGTGAGATCTACATGACCGAGAGGGACAGGACGTACAAGTCGCAATGAAGCACATCAACTTATGTCTCTTCTTTCATTCAAATTTGTCCTCCACTGATATCACTCAACAAGTGTACGCTGATGAAGATGATAAACATTCCGACCATGTGACTGATCACCGCCTCCTGTTCATCGTCATCCATCACATCGTCCAATTGTCATCTCACTCCAGCGTCGATGTACTTTAGAGTCGTCGGCAGCAATTCTTTCAGACACAAGAAGACCATGACGCCGGCAACTGATCGTGATCGTGAGTAGATCGTCTCCATCATCATCGAGATGAAGTGTCTCACCCATGGCAAGTGAACATTGAACCATGTGCTCCGTCAGTATGGAAGTTAAAAAGACACCCGCTGTGTCACAATCAATTGGGACGATCTACAACTTGCCACACACCGATGAGTGCTCCCACGGGCTCGCAGAGACCGCTGAAATTTCAAGTCAATTTCTTCGAATTTTCGTCGAATATTCACCTCAGGGTACACCATTTGAAGGCCTGCCACCTGTCTTTTGTTGCTGCATAGATTGGGACGGCAACTGTAGTCATCGATCTCAATTTAATTCGATTAAAACAATTTCAAATACAAACCTGCCATGCCTTCCTGATAATGGGTCAGCGTTGATGTCTTATGAGTGGAATTTCACCGGTATGTTGTGTATGCTGATGGCAATAGCTAAAGGTAAGCCCATTCCAATGCCTCTGAGACAACTGAGGTAGACTGGATGTCGAGTTCAATGTAACGAACGTTTAACACTTCTCTGTGTCACCCGCTATCCCCTCTGGAAAATTATGTAGACTGTAAGATGAATGAGTTTCATCGTTTTGCATCTCAAAATGGAACAGAATGATATGATTGACAATAGTAATCAGAAATAGGAGATGATCCACCTGATGCCAAGGGCGGTGATCATTCCTGCTCTCAACAGACTTCCCTGAGTGATCTTCAGAGACGTAAGGCTCTTTCGATCATCTCACCTCCTTCTCCTGATCCTTCGTCTTTCCTCCTGCCAATTTACTCAGATCTTCCTCTGGTATGAGATAGACCATGGACCCACACAGGAGCATGCCCACAAAGAACTGATATCTAATCATCGAATGGTAAGATGGAGGACGTGATACTCACGTAGAGATTGGCTTCGAAGAAACCGATAGAGCTAACAGCCTCAGGTAGCATGTCTATGAACGAGATCTCCAACATCACACCACTCGCGAAACTGAGCATGTGGCCCAGAGATCGAGTGCTAGGATTGCCTCCCATCAATACGACGGCCCCACCTGTTGTCGTTCTTCAATCTCACACGCGATGTCATGTGATTTCACACCGATGGAGGTGGATAGACCTGATATCGTTGTGAGAGCAATAGCTGACCAGAATCCGCCTTGCATGGTTGTGCACACGAACTCACCTGATTTGAATTGTAGACAGATTGATGTTTTTCGTAAATTTACCTCCATTCATCTCAGATGCTGGAGATCACGTTCATCTTTCTCCTCTTTGCTCTGACTTTCGACTATACCCAGATGCTAAGACAACTATACTTCCACCCCAACAACAAAGTTCGACTTCTTTATTCTCAACGGCTACGACGTTTCTCCTGACACAAACCATCAACACCTCTTCATCTCTTCATCGCTCGCCGCTGCGAAACCCTCCAGAGCATTCTGTCCCGCACTCCCTGCCTTCATCCTACTCGTTCGTCAGTCTTCCACCTTTCTCTTTCGTCCTCACAGATAGTGTTCCGCAGCGACTTGGTTGCCTGGCGTGGAGGAAGTAACCGCAGTCCAAGTGGATCGAGTTCAGCAGCTGCTGGATGGGTATCGTGTTCATGGCCGGAGAGTTCACCATCTTCTCCTTGTCCATCTTCGTCTCCTCTTGCAAGAGTCCTCTTTCCTTCAGAATGAACACAAGAGGTGCGGCGATGTCCTTCGAGGATCTGATGGTGCCCTTCGGTGATTTGTGATTGTCCCCCAAAGATGTTACCGACCTCTTCGTGGTGGATGAAGGGTCTTTTCTGTATTTTACCTGGCCATAGATCTGAGTAAATTGGTCACTGTCACAAGTCTGGAGTGCGTAGTGGGATGAGATAGTCATCGAACCTTGTGGATCACGTATTACGTTTTATTACAAAACATTACAATCGTCCGCTTATCTCCTCGTCATCCAATTGGTCATCGATATTCCAAAAGTGGATGTGTTATGCTTTCAGAACGGTATCAACAGATCAGGGGACGCAAGTGAGACCTCCTCGTTTCCCATCGTCGATGAAGACTGTCCATCGATGCACTCGAGTCTGAACGGCTACCTCAAATCATCCGCGATGCATGTGAGGCCAAAAGCAAGCGCCTCACCTCTGAACGACAGACATCGAGGTCGATCTGACGTACAAATGCCAAAGAAAGAAGCAAACAGGGAGCATAGACTCTATTCGATACTGACTCATCCTTCTCAAGTGAATCGATAGAAAGGTGGGAATACAGATGTTCTGACGCGAGCCTGGACCAATTGCTATGGATGATCGTGGACACGGAGAAGTACACCGACGTTCAATTCTGACGGACTTTCCCTGCGCTTCACGTAGGTGACTCAAGACTGCCTATTACGCGGAATGTTCATGTTGCACGGTGTGGGAAAGAGGTGCGTTACACTGCAACCCAGCGAAAAATGGTCACGACCAAATGTTAAGTAGAGGGAATTCCTGGAATTTGCTTCTGGAAGGAAATTTCTTTCGCTGAAGAGAGAACATCACACAACACCATGTCAGAAGACACGGACGCAGCGAAGGAGGTGGCCATGTCTGATATCCCCACCGACGTAGTGAAAGAGATTATGCGACTCGTAGACGATTCGCATTTGATGCCCATCTGCTTCGTATCCTCTACATGGAAGGCGATTGCGACGGAAGAGATCCGAAGCCGATACATCATCCCGAGCGGCGTGGACTATCCTTGCACTCATCCCGATCTGGTCCGATGGTGGGCGAGCTCCATTCGGCCACCGACCGCACAAGAGAGATCCAAGATCGCCGGCTTGAACAACGTTCAGCTACTGAGAGACGTCGATGCATTGCAGAACACAGAGTTCATTTACTCGGGTGACGTCTGTGAGGTGATGATCCGACACGATAACCTCGAGGGACTTCAGTACGTCATCCAGCTCTTTGAAGATTCCGAGCTGTCTGGAGGTCACATCGGGGAGATGTATGGAGAGCTGATGACCTTTTGTGCAAAGATGGACCGCTTTGGATTGTTCAGATGGATGGTCGAAGTGGCACGAGAGAAGGTGAGATCAGGATGTGAGGTCTTCCTCTGATGTGCATTAGAAATGGCACATACACTCTTCCGTCTGGAGGTTAGTCGTTCAAGAGTTCATCAGTAGAGGAAACGTCGAAGCTTTGCAGTTCGCTCACAAGCTGGGGTGAGTGTCTTTCTTCCTTACATTCTTCACCTGCATCATCATCCATCAGGTGCTGATACGTATACAGAAACACCTCTTTCGACAACTTAGGAATGGCTCTCACCGCTGTCACCAACAACCAACTCTCAACCTTGAAATGGCTTCACTCGATCGGTTGCCATCTCAGTCCCATCCTCATTGAAACTGCAGCAGCGGCCGGCCACACGCACATGATCGACTTTCTCAGACAGATCGGAATGGTCTGTTCCTCTCGTGTGGCTGAGGCCGCCGCCGTCAACGGACATCTCGAGACCCTGAAGACATTAGTCACATCGGGGTGCCCGTGGAACATGAGAGAGTGCTACCTGCGTTGCATCACCTTCTATAACGTAGATCATCTGACGGAAATCATCCGATGGATTTTGGAACAGAAGTGGACGGGGGAGGTCTTCGATCTGCCCTGGAAAGATCTGACGACACGAGAATACGAAGGACTGTTTGAAGGAGAAACAAACAGGAAGAGAGCCAAGATGGTACACGATAGTCTCTGATGATCCAGCTCCATCATGTTTGTAGATAAAAGTTCAAGTACCAAAGACAAAAGGACATCACACATCGCGATGGCTCATGTGAAACGATGGAAGGGGGAGATAGATGTCTTTATGGGTTGGATCACTTCTTCCTCTTTCCTTTTCCCTTCAATTGAGGTGGAGGAGGTTGTGCCACCTTCACTGGCTGTGTCGTTGCCTTCACCGGCTGAGCTCCCGGCTTCTCTGCGGCACCCTGCGACGCTGCCCCCGTCAGTATCCTATTTTAATCTATTTTATTCTCACCTCCGTGGGACATGCTTGCCTTCTGTCCCTTCTTTCTCTTGTAGTAGCTTCTCTCGCGGAGAGGCAGCCACCTCTCTTTGTCGATGGCTTTGTTGAGATTCTTTGGTAAGAGCTTTTTCTTCTTCTTCTTTTTCTTCTCCTTCGTCTGCTGGCTTCCCCTGTTGAAGTCATCAGTCGTTGTAGATGGAAGATTCTGAGAAAACTCACTCGGCCGGAGTTTCGGCCTGCTTGACTGAGAGCCTGGGAGCTGCCAGATTCTCCAGCGTCTCGGCATCTACAACCTGCCACAATTTGAGTCCCAAATTCGATCAAATAAAATGAAATAAAATCACCTCCTCGTCCTCCACCTTGATGGCACCCAGACGGTTACCATATCTACAACGATCGTGAGCCAAAATAATTTTGACAAAAGTGAAAAGAAATTGTAAGAAAAACATGTGATTAAAATATTTGTGAAAGAAAAGAGCTCACTGCTCTGCAGACTTTTGGTCAAAGTGAGAGAGAGAAATGACGAGATGACCGAGAGCTTGGATGTCGTTGGTCGATTTGAACAGACCCTCCCACACTCTCGCAGCCTCTTTGTATCTGTGGTGTTGCACGAGGAAGTTTCCTATCTCTCTGAGAACTCTCTGCTGATCCGTGTCGTCTGCCACGCTCTGAAGGTAGAATGAGAAAAATGGGGAAATGTGTGCGTTGTAGACGATGAAGTGGCGAGTTGTAGATGAATACCTTCTGAGATAAGAGGGACTCTGCGTATCGAGTCAATACGTCGGCGGCGGCGTTCAAGTCGTTCATCTGCATGTGAATCGAGGCGAGGGCGGCCACGGTAGCCTGCGTTACGTCAATCTACAACGAGCCATTGGCAGGGTGTAGATCGTCACCTGCTTGGGGTTCTTCTTGTTGATACCTTCCAGTACCTGCACGGCCTCTTGCGTCTTTCCACTGTTGAGTTGTAGTTGGACCAAGTACAATTCCAAGTCTGTACCACTGTCTGGATGTCTCTTGGAGAATTCCTCCAGCACCTTCTGACTCTCTTCAAACTGCTCCCGTCAAAAATGTCTCGTTGTAGATGATCACCCCACCTTCTTCTCCTTGAATAAGAGCGCAGAGTTGAGTAGGGCAAATCTGGGCTCGTCGGCAAACTGTGCCTCACACGCTTTGATCTGTTCCCTGCATTCCTCTGCCTACTTCCTTCAGTTCCATCCTTTAAAGTCCTTCACCTTATTCATCAATAGAGACACGAGGGCCCTATTGTAGCCGATGATCCTCTTCTGCTGCGTGTTGAGCTTGTGATCGAGGTTGAACGCGTGCTTCAATTTCTTGTGTGAGTCAAAGAGGGAAGATTGCTCCTTCTTCGCCGCGACGAGATTGTTCTCTGCGACGGCGGCCACGGCCTCGTCAGAGGGCCTGGAGATATCAGTGAAATCTCGACGGATGACACGCACTTGTTCTTCAGAACGGTCTGGTAGGTCTGCGAGGCCAGATCGGTCTGTCCTCCCAGCTGTTGTAGATAGCCTCTCTGGCACAGGATTCCCGCCAATTCATCGTTGAGATCTTCCTCGCTCTGTGTTGCCTTGCAAGTCTCTGAGGAAGAGGTGAGTGATATGAGTGATGTCATGTTGCGAACCTTCAGCTCGGATGAGAAACTTCTCGGCATCAGAAAAGTTTCCGACGGAGATGCATGCGCAGGCCACGTTGAAGCTAAAGTCGTGAGAGTCCTCTCCCTGTACGGTTTGTCAGTCATTCCATCGGATAAGTGAATGATGGATCAGGATGAGATGGTGAAACGTACTCTGTTGGCAGAGATGAACTCGAGAAGTGTTTTGCGAGTGATGCCGCCGGCCGCGTGGGCGGCAGCCAAGTTGGTCTTCATTTCGGAGCTCTTGACCTTTTCGATGGATCAACCCTGAGAAATCATGCAAACGGTTCGACTCACATTGTGTTTTTCGATTAACGTCTTGAAGATGTCCAGAGCTCTATCGTGTTGTTCCAATCGGTGATGCTGCGAGCGATCAACATGTATAACGGGAGGGGTAGAAGGGATAGGATGGAAGAGGTGAAGATGACTCACCACTTGCCCTTCCAGATGTAAAACCCTCTCCGATTTATCAGAGATCTGAGTCAAAACCTTCAGACTGCCCTCGAAGTCTTTGAGACGATAGAGAACATATGCTTTCTCAAATTGAAAGCCCTCTGGCTTCGTTTCTATTGCTTTCAGAGCAGCTGGGTAGTCTCCATTCTGGATCAATGCGACGACTTTGCACTGGAATGCTTCGACATCGTTCTGATTGGCACTCAAAACTGAATCACATGAGTTTTGAGATCGTATTCCAAATCAATTACTCTTATCAGCAATTTGTACAGTCTTGTCATAATCTGACGCCTGTATGCTACTGTTCAGCTCTTTGAACTGAGCTTCGACGGTACTCATTCTGCCACGAGATGAGATCAGATGATTCCAAATGTCTCGTTGTTTATTCAACCATGATTTTTGTCCATTTTCAGAACACAACCCACCAGTGGAAGCGGGTTCATTCATCTGTCTCATTCAAACGAATTGACAACGAGATGAAACACCTTCTCCTCCACACCATTCCCTACATCATCTATATGCGAGGGATATTTCGGTCCGTTGAACTGTCCCGGTCAATCTTTCTTGTGTCTCGCTCCTCCACTGGATGTGTGGTTGCTGTAGCTTCATAGAGGTGGGAGCAGGACCGGTAATTTGGAGCTGATCTCGCGGATTACACCACCCCCTCCGCTGTCCCTGGTGTTCCCACGTGTCTGTTTCCGTCGTTGCGGGAGACACGTTCACGAGAAAAGAAGTTGAGATGAAGAACCAAATTTAAGAAACTGCAACTGGGGTATGCAAGAGCGTTCAGAGTCGAATCAACGCATTCAACGTCCGTATAATCCACTGACGGGAGGTACCATGATGGGACCCACTACTTTAGATGGGAAGATGTATCCTCCAAAAGTATCCTCTTTCCCACCACCACTAGTCATGTTGGAGACTCCTCAGGTTTCGCATCCGCCGTTCGTGGGTGAGCTGCAACCATTACACCAAGGTTCTAACCGGATTAGCCACAACAGACTATGTCACATCTTTCACCATGTGGGGCGAAGCCGCCACAGATCACAATTGGAGGGCCAATGCCTTCGTCCCAGACCCGAATGCCTTCTACTCTCCATATATCCACCAGCCCAACTCAGTACCATACGGCTTCGCACCTGTTCAACCACCATTTACACAGTCAAACGCCTTCTCATTACCTACAGCCTACCCAGTGCAGGCCAATGGCACGATGCCAAGCACAATGACACAGGTGAATCCTCCATTCAAAAGGCCAATACAATCACAACAACAAGAGGCATCTGAAAAGCAAGATCGCAGTCGACTCTCCACGAATCGTTTCTTCCACCTCCATCAACAACCTCTTCCCACACAACGAAAGAGCTACAAATCAGAGAACCGATGTCTATTACCCAATCCATTAGTCCTATACCCCTCTGAACCGAAAGAAGGTGTCATCTCTGACGCAGTCGTCTCGGTTCGATTGGGTGAGGCCTCTTCTACATCTCCATCTCCATCAACTGTCCACGTGTTGACGTCGATGCTCATTCTTACAGTGAGCGATGCGGGCCTGGATCTGCCTGAGGTCGCACAACAATGCCTCGTCTCCACCGATGGAACGGAACTGCAAGACCGTCCAATACGAGAGAAGACCAAGTTTCGTCTCAAGGTTCATCCTCTACTCCATCATCATTCTCATCCCAAATCAGATCACGGAGACATCAGAAGGAGAGGCGTGGCGGTTGCTGTTTCACGTCGAATTCAAACTGCAGGATAAGGGATCGACGACACAAGAGTGTGTGGAGGATATCGTGACCGACAGGTTCATCGTCAAGTCTAAGAGGAGAAATCGAAACAAAGAGGAACAATAGATGTATAGAGTTTTGGATGAAGTGACGATGATGTGATGTGCTGATGACTGTAACTCCGGAGACGTTTGGACCAGCTTCAAAGTCAAACGAGACTTTGTGCATGTCTTTCTTCGCGCCATCCTTCATCATTGGTCCTGCACCATTCTGTCGGCTCCTCTCTCGAGAAGTCGTCGCAGCGCTTTTTGTTGGCGACTGTGCGGTCCTGATGTCACGTACGGTTGTTCCTGCGTAAATCTCTCCTCTACATGACCACTACTGAAGGTGGATGATGCAAAGGCTCCTGTTGTACTCGTTATCCTTCATCCACAGTGAAATGTCACTCGTTTTCGTGATATCGTCGGAGGTTTCTGCTGCCGCTGCGGGTAATTGAATTGCAACGGATAATTTCTCGTACACCTCACAACATTCACAATTTACAGAGAGAACTCCAACCACTCCTCAGAGCCTTCCACCCAAAGACACAACCATTCAACTGCACTCTCCCCTCGATCTCTTCGTCCCCACCACCCGATACACACCACCATGAGCACATCATTAGAGAAGATCAAGATCTCATTCATCGGAGGAGGCAACATGGCAGCCGCCATCATCGGAGGCCTCCTCTCAAAGAACATCTCTGCCGATAACATCTACGTTTCAGAACCATGGGATGTCAATCGACAGAAGATGGCTGCTATGGGCGTAAAGACCACCACGTGCAACAAGCAGGCTTCTAACGATGCAGACATCATCATCATCGCCGTAAAACCACAAGTGACTAAAGATGTCTGTGAAGAGCTGGGAGCCGCGTGGACTGATCGTCAAGTGAGTGACGATCATCAACACTGTCCACAACCGTCGTATACATCATCAACGCTGACATGACGATCTAGTCTCTTCCTTTGATCATCAGCATCTCAGCTGGTATTACCCTCTCTAGCATTTCTCAATGGTTCAGCGTGAACGGAAACGAAGCGCCTCACATCGTTCGAGTCATGCCCAACACACCTGCCCTCGTGGGTGAGGGAGCTTCCGGCCTCTATGCCGATGCAAACGTGACGGGAGACGAGAAGGAATTGGCCACAGCTCTAATGTCGACCGTCAGCAAGGCGACCGAATGGGTCGATAGAGAAGAACTCCTCGATGTGGTCACAGCGCTATCTGGTGAGCCGCATGAAGGTTTCACCATCGTGACATGAGTCCGTCTTCCGTGCTTACTATCCTCGACAGGATCTGGCCCAGCCTATTTCTTCGACTTTGTCGAACACATGATCTCCAGTGCCACCAGTCTCGGCCTCTCTGAAGAACAAGCCACACGCCTTGCCAAACAGACCTGCTTCGGTGCGGGCAAGATGATGATGGAGTCCGAAGACGATCCCGCCCAATTAAGAAAGAACGTCACCAGCCCCAATGGCACCACCTACGCCGCTCTCATGAGTTTCGAGAGCGCTGGACTCAAAGACATCGTTGATGATGCAGTGAAGGCGGCCACCCGCAGAGCAGAAGAATTGGGAAAGAATTAAACCCTTTTATTTCACTTTTCGGTCTTTGTGGAGAGCTCTTGAAACTCTTTCGCTTCCTTCTCCTCCTTCTTCTTGTTTCTCGCCTCGAAGCTCATCCTGTTCGAGATGATGCGTTCGATGATGTTGGAGGATGTGATGTTGTTGGGGCTGTCGATAGTCTGGTAGATTCCCAGTTCTTTTGCAACGGCATAAGGATCCTCTGAAGGGATGTCACCGTCTCGTGCGTCTGCACAAGTGCCGTGAACGAGGACGTGGATCTTGCCTTGGATCATCTCCTTGCTCAACTTGTAGGGAGCTCCGATGATGACCTACATGATGGATGAGATCGTGATGGATGGTGATGGGTAGACGGACCTCATCGACGTATTTGCAGGATAAAACGCCGAGGGTTCTCTCGTGGAGGTTCATGATGGGATAGTTACTGCCCTTGAGTCTGTTGGCCAGCTGCATGATGTCAGTTCACCTCCACGATGATCGTCCATCATCACCTTGTCATCGTACACACCGACGAGAAGATAGTCTCCCAACTCCTTGGCCTTCTTCAGAGTTTCAATGTGGCCAACGTCTTCGTTCGTCAAGGGATTCAAATTTCAAATCGCGCGGGAAATTCGCGGAAAAAGGATACGGAAGAGATCGAAGATTCCATCGATGTACACGACCTTGTCGGTGGGCTGCCTAGGTCAGTCTCGTCTACAACGAGCCACATGATGTCTCACCTTTGGTTCTCTACCTTCTGCGAATTGAACGATTCTCTTCGAAGAAGGTAAGAAGTGGGAGACGGTGGTGTAAGGGCTGCTGTTGCTGCCAGATGACATGTCACCCAATCGCTGTCCATCGAATCGGTGAATGTGATTCTCCTTATGATGTTCTTTCGTGAGGAGAAGCATTCTTCCGACGAGATCGGTCGTGGAGACTCCTTCCTTCAAAAGCTTCGGTCATCCCAGAATGCATATCTTCATCTCACCGTCCTCTTGAAGACTCTGAACTTCCCTGCGGCTTTGACCTTGTGGTACGTGTCTTCTCCATCGGCAGATGTGACGAGATCGTCTCCATGGGCACAAAAGTCGATGTTGTATTTCTCCAACATATCAACTTCGGTCACATAAGGTGCAGCCTCGACCACCTATCTCATCTTCAACGGTGACTTCTCGGACGGTGCTATGACGTCACCTCGTCCACCCATTTGCATGCGGCTACGGCCAGGTACCTCTCTCTCTCGCTCATGACTGGAGGTCCCTTGTGCTTGCGAATCTCTTCGTCGCTGTGCACACCTACGACGAGATAATCGCCGAGAGCTCTGGCCTGCCGGCTCTTCAGTCGGTAGACACAAGCGATGGCACTTGATGATGTAGAAAGATACGATGATCATCTTTCTAAGACAGATGATTCACCTGGCGCAGCGCATTGGCGTGTCCAAAATGCATCATATCGAAGCATCCGTCAGCCCAAACTCTGACCGGTTTCTTTTCGATCGTCTGCTTCTTAGGGGTGTTCTCTCCCTGTGTCTCTCCTTCTCTCTTGCTCATGTCGCGTGCGTGTAACTTTGTTTGTTTGAAACGACACTCAATCCATTGTAGAAATGCCCGTGAAAATCGGATTGATTCCGCAACGGTTATTACTCCAGAGACATCATCTCCATGGCCTCCTTCCTTCGGTCGAGCAGCGACCGAAAGGGCTCAAAAGGACCGACACCTACACCGTCGCCGCCAAGGAGTCCAACGACGAGATCGACCTCTCACTCCATACTGAGCGTGTCCCGATCGCCGACGCTGAGCAAACAGAGAGTGAGTGTGACGGATGTTTCTGATTGAGATGTTGATTCGATGAATTAAGAGTGAATCTGCGAGAACGGTCACGCGAGCACCATTACCCATCTTGTGTGAAGGATATGTGACTAAACAAGGTGGCCGCATCAAAACGTGAGTTCATTTTCTCTTTGACATCCAGGTGATCTCATGTCATATCAAGGTGGAAGAAACGTTGGTGTCGTTTGAATTCAGAAGAATTATCTTATTTCAAACCGAACGAGGTGATCCACTCCTCGACCCACATTGAATGCCTGACTATAGAAGGACAATCCGAAGGCACCGCCGCATCAGAACTTACAAGGAAGGATCCCCATCTCAGCCATCGTGTCCATAGAGAAAGTCTTTGGAGATAAGGCAAAGAGGAGGTTCATGTTTCGACTCGTCACTGCCGCCCGAGTGTGGATGATGACGACAGACACCGAACATGAAGTCGATCGGTGGATCAAGGCCATCCAATTCGCAAAGTCAACCAACGGGGGGACGAAAGACGTGAGTGGAGGGGAGGGTCTGGAGTGGCTGATTGTAGACAGTGGAGTGCACTGTCCGACAGTGACTTGGCTGAGATGCAGGCGGGAGCCGATACGGCGTGTGCGACGGAGGTGAAATCTCGCGGAAAAATCCGAAACTGACTCGTTGTAGATAGCAGAGAGATTGAGAGGATTACGCCTGGAAGCTCTGGAGATATTAGAAGAGATCATGCACAGAGACATCGCCCAGGTGTGTAGATAGACGTCCTCTATAACTCCCACAGAGTTGACAGAGTGCAGGTCAGACATGACTACGGGAGAGAAATCACATCGATTCAAGAAGAGCTGAATCGGCGGAACTATCGATGAGAGGACTCCATCAGGATGATGATGTCTGTGGAATAATGTATTTGTTGTCACGGGAAGGTCTGGAGAGCTCACAGCTCAAAGTCTCGACCTACAGATTATGTTTATGAGATTTCTTCAATAGACAAGCGGAGAGCCGTCTCTTTCTTCTTTCGTATGATGATGCATCGTGTTCGTTTGTTGTATGTGATGCTGAAAGATCTATTGGGTCACGGTAGTGAACGAATAGCGAAAGAGAAGAACTATTGAGCAATATGGGGATGAAGAATACTTACTTCGCGACAAGACACGCATTCACTTCTTATAGTTATGTAGACGCAGGACAACCGGTCCCGCTGTGTGATTCGTGTCTTGTCGTGAAATGAGTATTGTTATGTAGACGGAGGACATCTGCCCGAGTACAACGAGCATTCAGAGGCTAATAAATTACTCGTATTCTAAGTAGAGAAAGGACACTCATTCTTCTCCTCTTTATCCATCCATCTTATCCATCACTCTCACCGGAGATTCAAAGGTCTGCCTCAGCCAGAGAACCCTTTCTGAACCGCCGGATCACTTCGCGTCGTTAAACGAGACCGTTCTGTACGTAATGCACCAGCCCCTGCAGGCTGAGACCGTCCACCACCGTTTCTGCCTTCTCTGTTGTCTACTTCAAGGATGACCATTACCTGCTCCGTCCATTTTACGTTCTGTACGTATACGACACTTATCCTTCCGACGCTTTCGTCTAGTGGACCCGTGGATCACCCCAATCTCGTCATCGACGCGGGAACGACTCAACCATCTCGTCTGGATGATGATGAGCAGTATACCTCAGATCGATTGCCCCTGCTACAAGTACGAAGTCATCGTCAGAGTCTAGATCCGTAGCGCACTCTTAAATCTAATGATGGAGAGTTCTTCTGTTGACTTGTTTTCGTGTTGTTGAGAGGTGATGCGACCACCAATTTGGCTGTGATTTGCAGTCTGACGTGAAGAGCCAGCGCATCTCACAGCGGCCTCAGACCACGCATCTCGCTCACGCCAATACAATTTTGAATCAATCCATAGCTCCTCCGCTGCTTTCTACAATGAACGACATCAATGCTAATAAATACAAGTTTATTCTCAGTTAAACTGTTTCTCCCTCTTCCTGGTTTGAACGATTCACTGCTGCCTCCACTTGAGTTCCTCCTTTCGATGCATCTGTTGTATGCGAGCTGAAGAGGCTGCCGTTCAACCAGTACTTCATCTTACTGAATGGCATGTAGATGTCTGTCCCTCGATCAGATGATGGACGCGATCCGATCGGATCATCTCACCCAAAACGACTGCCGCAACCATCGTTCTCGTGTTGAAGGTGATATAATTTCTCGTGATGAGACCGATGTTGCCCGGCAGGGAAGGAAAGACGGGCGTGTAGTTGTCCAAGAGGATCATGCAGAGCGCATTGATGGTGCAGATGAGTGCCATCAGACACAATTTGCCCGTCACCTGATCGGATCAGATGATGATGTGAAGAGAGGATGAATCACCCTCTTGATCTTGTGAGATGATGCGGGTGGCATGACTCGCTGGAGCTTGTAGCCGTAGATTGCAAAGGCGACACCGAATAAGAACCAGAGGATGAGAAACCAGGCGTTGAAGAAACGATAGAACCCTCCGTAACCGTCTACGCTCGTGGCCAGAGGTGTTGTGAAGAGCTAACACTTTGGGTAAGATGAGAGGTTCTGAGAAGATGATGGAATCACATACCCGAGCGATGGTGATGCAGAGAGTGATTCCGGTGATGGCGATATATGGGAGACGGAAGATCTTGAGGAAGGTCACAGATTGAACGACTTCTTCTACCGAGACGGACGCGGCGTAATTGGAGTTGATCTTCATGATCATTTCCTGTCTTCTGATGCTCTTCACGGTAGAGTTGTAAATGTTGACCCAATGCAATACGATGGCACAGAAGACTCCGACGAGAAGCCATTCGATGATGGCGTGGAAGGCGAAGAATGCCATCGGAGCCATTACACCATACACGCCCCAGTAATCCAAGACATTGTTGATGAATAACACTGAATCAATCAGAGGAGATAGAGAGTGATAGACTCACAGAGCGTAGACGTAGCGATGAAGCCCAGAGAAACCTTCGTGATGATGTCTCTTCTTTTTCCATACAGCTTGAAGTCCAAGACGAGACGGTATACGATGAGACCGAATAAGATGAAATTGAAGATGCTGATCTCAGTTCGAAGGGCGATTACCAGTGGTCTCATGTAAGATCCTCCATCCAGAACGGCTGTGTTCTTCAGTTCTCTTTTCTCAAATAGATGTGACTTACTCCCATTACAGTAGACTCTCGAGCGGGTGGCTGTGCCGTTGATGATAAGCGTTGGGAAGGTGAATCTGCCACAGAATAAGTCCTGACACCTTCGCATCGAACCATCACCCCGGATAACATCTGCAGGCGCCGTTCTCTTGGCAGACTCCAAGTCCATTACAGCCCGTCTTCAATTTTATGCATGAGGGAAGAGGTTTAGTGACGTTCTGCGCGTGAGCGAACGCGAAGAGAACTAGGAGAAGGAAGGTCAACAGGTACCTCATCGTCTTAACTGTCTCCGAATAGATTACGAATGAGAGGTTGGCGAGAAGTTGGTACAGAAGCTGTATCTTATGACGATATGCGGCGTCTCCTAAGCGATAACTTAAGCGTTTTTCTACCGTTGGTATGCCCCCTGGGGTACAGGAGATTTTTTCGGTGACAGTTGTTTTCGGTCTTTTGGATCTTTATGGGGCCCGATAAGGCCGCAAAGTACGAGTGCGGAATTCACAGAAGGATGCGTACGCAGGTCGTGGTTCGTATAGCAGACTGCGAGTGAGCTCTTCTTCACCAACCTCTCGATAGAAAGGTGAACGTGGTGGCCTCGGAAGACGTCGACGTCAGCGACGTCGATATAGAGACCTTCTGCGTGAAGACGTGTCATTCATATCACTAGCACAGATGGGATGAGATGGAAGCCCAGGATTCTCCTCAAAACTTCGTCAGTCACGCTGCCATGCTGTCACGGTAACATTTATGAAGCTCGTCAGGTGTCTTTAAATCAGTCACCTCAACCGCCCCAAAGTGCTCTTTCGTTTGTAGAACAGCAATCAACGCGGAACTGCAACTTTCTGCGGGTAGCAATCATTCTTACCAACCCACAAAGAGAAGGTCACACTTCTCTAGTACCAATACTGTACTACCACCAGCCTGCCACCAACATCATGGCTCGCTTCGTACTCTTCTTGTCCCTCTTCGCCCTGGCTCTGTCGCAGACTTGCGATGTCCGTGTTGGCATCTTCTCCAAAGTAGGAACTCTGTCCATTGCCAAACAACAGAACTTCTTCGCTACAGCCGGACTCAACAATGGAGTTTGTGTCGTCAACGTACCCAACTCCCTGGCCGCTTACCAGTATCTGGCCAATGGAACCATCGACATTCTTCAAGGAGCCATCGATAACACCCTCAACCGTGTCTTCAACCGCCAGCAGAACGTTACCGCCCTGGCTCTGACCGATCTCGGACCAGATTACATTATCGCTGGTGCCAATGGAGTCAACTCCATCGCCGATCTCAAGGGCAAATCCCTCATCGTAGACGCCGTTAACTCAGGTAACATCATTTAATTCGAACATCATCGTTTGACATTAATCAAGGTTTCGCCTATCTCATTCAGAGCATCCTTCTGTCCAATGGTCTCACCCTCAACGTGGACTACACATTCGTCCCCGTCGGAAGCACTCCCCTCAGATACGCCGCCCTCCTCAGCGGAAAGACCACCAGCAACCAAACCGTCTACGCCTCTCTGTTGACTTACCCCTTCACTGGCAACTTGGTCTTCGCCAACCGTCCCGACATCAAGATCCTCGCTCGCTCTTCCGATTACATCTACGCTTACGCCGCCTCGGCCGTCAACGTCCAGACCACCAACCTCGCTGACCCCGTCAAAGTCGAGCTCTACACCAAGTACTTGACCGCTTACGTCCTCACCGCCCATTTCATCGCCAACCCAGACAACCAGGCAGCCATCGTCCAAGATCTGGCCAAGGACCTCAACGTCACCACTGCCGTCGCTCAGTACCAGTACTCCGCCATCCTTGACAAGAGAACCGGAGACGCTGCCGTCCCCGATCTCATCGCTCCTCCCATCGCCGTCTTGGCCACTTCGAACCTCCGCCAGCAGTTCGGTGGCTACTCTTTCGTCGCCAACTTCTCCACTGCCGGACTCCCCAAGCAGCAGGGTGGCCCCATCTTCGACTACACCATCCTCAATCAGTCCAAGCTCCGTGCCGCCGCCATCGAGGCCCAGCTGAACTGCCCCTTCGTCGTCACCCAGGCCTTCACTGCCTCTTACGCCTCTTTCTCTGGCACCACATCGGTCTACTCGGTCACCATCACGAACAAGTCCAGCGCCGCCGCCGGTTTCTCATTAGAGCTCCCCGCATCGCAGAAGGACAAGCTCATCTGGCAGATTGGACTCACCGCCAACGGTTACCAGAGCAACACCAACACGTACAAGTACAGCCCCATCATCCTCAACTTGACCGGAAAGGTGGCAGCTGGAGGAAAGTACCAGTTCGACTACGGATCCAACAACGGTCTCCTCAATTTCGCTGTCGATGGATGCTAAACGAAGGTTTTTTTATTCATAAATCTGTTTCATTTTTTTGTCTTCTCTGTTTGATTGTGATCGTGAGAAGATGGATCGATCATCCAGGGTGAGGGTCAATATTAATACTCTCGCAGCACGTTCACGAGCCACTTTTGTGGTATTGGGAATGTATCTGTTCAAATGTCCACGAAGGCAGAATTCTGTGTCAGGACTACACCAAGGATATTTCAGAAGGAAAAACAGTAAGAGAAGACACCGATCATGCAAAGCACAGAGTCGCCCGTAGATAGCACCAAGCACCAACACCAGCATCAACACCACTCACCGCTCTCTCGATTGGTGAGCCGGTTATCGCGAAGGATGTCTGGCGATTTGAAGATCGCCACGCCACCTGCATCTCCTTCAGAAAGCGAACAAGTGGAGACGATTCACTGCTCTTCCACTTCTGGCGATAGTGTGTGGTTCGATCCAAAATCGTATCATCAGATCCGCAACTTGGGGAAAGGGTGAAGGAGAGACCTGCGATTCTGTCTCGCTGACGACAGCAGAAATTATGGAAGAGTCGATCTGGTCGAATCGAATGGAAGCAGGTGCCGCACCCGTATGATGGAAGCGTCACTAAACTCTGCGTCAGATTCGCCTTGAAAGAACAGAAGGTCAAGAGGTCTGGTTTCAACTCCGAAGTCACGCTGCATTTGAAGGTTGTCATACACTATGATACTCACTCGAGATTGATCCCTCTTCAGATATCCAAAGCTGGAGATCATGAAAACGTGGCTAGATTGTATTACGCCTCGTCGAGCAGACACAGAACGGGTCTGATCGCTTTAGAATACTGCGAGGGTGTCTGTCTAGATCAATTGAACGGTTGCTTGATCGAGCAACAGATCAGATACATCATCCGAGAGGTACGACATCCCTATCATCTGCTGTCTCATTCACGTAGGTCGTCAAAGGATTAACCTTTCTACATTCCATAAACATCGTCCACAGAGACATCAAACCAGACAATGTCCGTGAGATGTCCTCTCACCTTCTCTCATTCCTTTCAGATCATGATCACCATCGGAGGCCAGGTCAAACTGAGTGAGGCGAATGTCTTAGACAAACCACTGAAACCTTCCAGTCGATTTGGGCATGGCAGATGACTACACCTCCCATCTTCTAACTGATCCCTGCGGGTCACCTCTCTATATGGCCCCAGAACACATCAATTGCATCGATCATCCAGCTCCCTACAACGAAAAGGTCATCCATCACATCAACACCCTCACATCTTTCATCACCATCATACCACCACACTACCACATCACATCACTGATTTCTTCACACAGGTGGACATCTGGTCCGTAGGCATCACCTGTATCGAGCTCGCGACGGCGAGACTGCCCCACTTTGACGCGAAGAAACAAGAGAAGCTCATCAGCTCTGTCGTCCACGGCCCCGCCCCCACTCTCTCTCAATCTCAGGCCGAAGCGAAGAACACCAAGTATTACAACCAGAGCTTCCACGACTTTGTTGGCTTCTGTCTGAACAAGAACCCTAACGAGAGACCTTCGGCGGCACAGTTGTTAGAACATCCTTTTCTGATGGAGAAGACGGGAACGGCGGAGGTCAACAGTCTGAGGGACACGATCCGGATGAAGATGGATCATCACCATCATCGTTGAGCTGGGCTTCCTGTTGTTACGAGTAAAAATGTCGAGTCTGTCGATCTCCTCTTCGTTTCAACACCTCACGTTGGTCGTGATGATGCAGATGTTGATGATGCAGGTTCACGTATCGATCACTGTATTAAACATTTCTCCTTGTCGTCTATCATGTGTGACCTCGTCCTTCTCGGTCTCCTCTTCCCACTCGCCGTCCCCGCTGCTGCCGCTGTCTGCAACCCTGGAGACCCTTCTAGAGGGAGATCTGGCATGCTTCTCGCCATCTCAGGTGGATTCAACTTTGGAGTAGAATCGTGCTTGTGTTTCTTCGATATGAAACGAGAAGAGATGGTCCTCTTTGGAGAGAGGTTCTCTGATTTGCGGGAGGGGTGGGAGCTCATCTGCTGGGGGTGAGTGGTCGTGGAGATGTGGCTCCACGTCACCTGAGAGAAGGAGACGGAGAGGTCTGGGGTTGTAGGGGGTGGTTGGGGGTAGATCGTAGAAGCCATACCGGCCTGTCGTGTGTGAGTCATCCGTCCATCGCGTGTCGTCGATCATTGATGAATGATGACGATCGATGTGATGTGATGTGATATGATATTACCTCTACGACATCATCAATGGCTGGGAGTGGAGGGTGCATCCGAGTCAACACCGGTGATGTCAAGATCAAGCTAGAGCCCGTGCTGACCATGGGATCACGGTAGATGGATTGGCTCGTTGTAGATGACAACTCGGGGAGAGAGGTGGACATGGTGGGAGGGCAGTAGCCAGCTTTGACATCACTGAATTTCCTCGGAATTTCACTGTTCTCAGGAATTTCGACGGAAATGGGTACATCGCTAGTGGATTTGATCCCACGGGATAATCTCCTCGGGGTTTCCGTATGTTCCTCGGGGAAACTTACACCGTTTTAATTGAATGAAACTTCCCCGACTTACCTTGGTGATGGTTCCGATTCCGTCGGTCTCAATTCGGCAGTTCCCGCCTTTTCTGTCGTTTGCATCTCTGCCTTGATCTCTGCGACCTCCTTCTTCTCTTCTTCCCTCTCCTGCTCCACTTGTTCTTTTCCGTCCAGCTCTTTCTTCTCCACGACTTGTTCCTTCTTCTCTGTCACTTGATCTCTCTTCTCCACGACTTGTTCCTTCTTCTCTGTCGCTTGTTCCTTCTTCTCTGTCACTTGATCTCTCTTCTCTATCACTTGCTCATTCTTCTCTGTCGCTTGTTCCTTCTTCTCTATCACTTGTTCCTTCTTCTCTTCTCCATCGTTCTCCTTCATCTTCCTCTCTTTCATGGAATCCGTCGAAGTCCTCAGGTTGAAGGCAGATCCGATCGATCTCCTCTTGTAGATCTCCGCTTTCATCTCCGATGGAATCTTTCTCATCTCCCCTCCCTTATTCTCTCCCCCCTTGCTCTTGTTCTCCCCCACACTCGCCTTCTTCTCTATGGGAACCTTGTCGTTTCCTTTCTTGTACAATTGATTGTAAGCTTCGACTAAGAGTCTCTGGTAGATGACCTTCTCTTCTCTCTCTTCTTCCAATGCCCTCTTTAGATCAGACAGGGCGGCCTGTTCTTTTCGGTTGTCTTTTCTCAGCCACACGGAGAGTCTGTTGTTGGCTGGGCTGTTGAGTGGAGATAGAGAACGGTGGCTGCTGCTGTTACCCGAGGTCAGTAGACCTCTGAGCTCGAACAGTTGACGGATTTTCTGTGAAATTTCAGTGAGATCTCGTGGGTGGATTTCACTTCATCGTTGGTGGTAGGTAAAGCGGCAAGGAGGGAATCTTGATGAGATTTCATGATGTCAAAGATGGTGTCCATGTGGTCTTCGTAGCGTTTGGCGGGAACGTTGAGCTCTTCAGGTTCCCTCTTGTACAAGTCAAATACGTTCGTCCCTGGGCCCACTGGGGGTAGAGATACGTTCTGAAATCTCCGTCAGTTTTCTGATGATCGAAATGGATGAGATGATGAATCAATGGAATGTGGAGTTCACCATGATGCGCTCGATGAATCTCTTGATGACCTTCGAATCGTTATCCACTGCATCCGTTTGCTGTTCTACAATCAGCCATTTCTATTTTTAGCCTCTTACCGTCGCCAGTCGATTTACAGCCGTCTGTAACATCTTTGACAGCTTGACGAGCTCTTGAAATGCCTCGATGGAAGGTGGTGCGAGACCGAAATAGCTCTCTGGATTGACGATGGCAGAACAGATGAACTGAGAGGGTCAGATGGTGACGATCTACAACGAGCCATTCACCCTGAGAAACACGATGCACTGGATGACGTAATAATGATTTCCGAATCGTGAGACGACTTCGTTCTGTGCGTGCCGTAAGATCAACACGAACGCCCTATCACCGTCAATCGTTCCTCGAAATATCACGGAAAACTCGTCGAAATTTCCCACCTGGGACACAATTCTACGGAGTCTGCTATGGAAGAGAGAATCCTTTCGAATCTCATTCGTATGGGGACGTTGTCCTTGGTCTCTCCCGTCTTTCCTTCTGTGTTGGCCTCCCCCGACATGATTTCACGCAGAGTGGGCTCTATCAGTGCAGTCAAGTAGGGTTTACCGATTCGCTTGAGGTAGTAGCTCAGCATGTGTGTTGCCATGGATTCACCACGGAACAACACCGCGAGGCCCGCTGGGAGGGGTGAGTACGGTACGCACGTGCGTAAGATACGTACACGTCTGGGCCACTTCTACGGTGATGAGACGGTTGATGAAATCCACCGTTCTTCCGTTCTTGGAATAGAATTCAATGAGAGGCTCTGCTACCTCTGGCGTCGGAGTTTTTGAATACATGATGGTACAAAGTGTGCTGATGACATCGTAGTCTTTGTCCAGGAGGATCTGTGAGATGTCATACGAGGGGAGTGGTTTAGGGTTTACCCTCTGCAGGCTGTGGCGGTAGTGAGCCAGCCTCCAGCGGTGTTCGGTGATGTGAGCTATATTTAGATCTTCTTCGTCTCCCATGGTGACGGACCTCTTCTTCCGATCTTCCGTCACGTTGACCGGAACGGGTGATCGTAAGGGGGGCATTGTGCCCCCACGTCGTGCGGAAAATTCCGTGAAAGGTACGGTGGGTACCATGTGTATGGCCTCGGAAATATCGCAGAAAGATCTCGATCTCGCTCGATTTCTCGTCTTGATGGCTTCCAATCTGCCGGGGTACTGTTGTTCTTCAGACATCTCCAATCCACAACGAGACATTTTACCTCGGTAGAGGACTGCTTAGACATGGAAGCGTTACGGGATAGAGACTGTTCTACATTCTGTGGTGACATTCTTCCACTGTTGCTACTGCTGCTGAGTGACTTACGTACGGTCGCGTTCATCGGCGACCTCGGTAGTGGCCTGGACGGGTCAGACGAGTGAGAAATTTGGCGGGAAAATCACGTGGGCTCGATGACTCGGATGGGTGGTGGTGGAGGTGGAGGTGACGTCGGTGTAGATCGGACAGCTTGTCCGACATTTCTGTGACGGATGTAAGCAGCAGAAGGAACGTCTTTCGCCTTGCTACTCTGCCCCTCCCCCGTCATGTCTGAAATTTCCGTGAGATTTCGTTCTACAACCAGCCGCACCTATGTTGGTAGACGAGCCGGTCCGGTCGATCTTTCTCTGTTGATCGGTGTAGACAAAGATGTTGTTCAATAAGAGGCTGCTCTTCCTGGGTGACGTAGGCGATGTCGGGGGCGAGCCCTTTCTACCCTCTGTGATAGATTCCAACAGTTTACTGGTTGCGTAAGTCGAGTTTTCATCGATTTTTCACTCACCTCTTGATCTGTTCGACTTGCGAGGATTTCCTGGGGTGATCGTTTCGGAGATTCGGAGAATTTGAATTGGGACTGGAGAGCTGTGGGGTGAAACTATTTTGGGACTCGCTGGCCACGAGGGAGCGGCTCTTACGTCTGGTTACGCCCGGAAATTGGTTGGCGATCCTAGTCTGAGAGGCTGGTCTGAGGTGTAACCATTGGGGTGTCTGTCGCGTGGGAAGCCCTGGGAAGATCAGATGGATTCGGATTTATTCTATTTTATTTGGACTCACCGGATGCAGATCGTGTGGAGGGAATGGACGCCGAACTGTTCTATAGATTCCTCGTGAGATTTCAAAGAGTCGAATCTCCTCACCTCATCAACATCGACGTCCATCATGATGTGGATGAGATACAACATGTTTCGGATGAGAACGATCATCTCTTGAAAGTGTCCCAGCTCGATGTGGGAAGACGAACACTCTTCTAATATCCTCAAGAGATCATTCTCTACCTTCTCTAGAACGGGACGATAGGGGTCATGCTCATCGTCCGTGTCTGATGATTCATCACTTTAAAATGAAACAAAGGACTTACTGTTGGAAGTATTTGATGACGTCGAATTTCTTCTCTTCTTGAAGATGGCGGACAGGTAGTTGATGGAGAGCATGGTGTTACGCACAGCCATGAGAAGACGTCCGGTGGCTTGGAAACGCTCGACGCCTCTCCTGTTTGTGTGTAAGATGATGCTTTGGAAGATGATGGTGATATGAGGTCTTATGGGATGACATCTGGATGAGACGATCGGGTGCTCACCGGTCACGGTACGCTTGGCAATCTACGACGCTAACGATATGATCGTTCAAGACGGTAAACATCTGATGGATCTACGAAACGGATCAGCTGCATCGGTGAATGGCGGTCTCACAGTCCTCTGCACACTCTTCATCGGCATGATGTTAAGTGTCCTCCTTCCTTCGGCATCGACCGATGCGACGGAGATCCTTCGCGGCTTTACAATGTTCTCCTTCTGTGCATAATTGAGAAAAGATGTAAACGACATGCATGCGGAGAGAGAGGATGTAAATTGTACGACCTCCTGGACTACAGATGTAGACGCTACCACACGAAGGTTCTTTGTCTTGTTTGGTTGTGAGGGTGTGCTCGTGCTCTGTGGGCTTGTAATCGGTGTAGAATTGTTAGATAATGCTAATGGAGGTCAGATAGTGTGGAAGATGAAGAGGTAGGATCCGATACAAGATGGAAACGCACTCGATTGTCGTTTAGGCACCGTAGATGCATTCCAAGTACTACTCTTATTAGCGGATGTGTTGATCTGTTGTATGTTCAGCGACATCACACTCCATTTTTTCCCATGTTCTATAGTTCACCTCTTTGGGGGAATTTAGAGACGAAGAAGACTTTGTAAAGAGCTGGTTGGCCCAAGATGGAGCTCTTCCATGCTTGTTTGACATGCTCGTGTCGATGATTGACACCGGTAGAAGATGAACGGTCCTCTATACACGCTCTCGTTATTGTCTAACCGACCCTGTCGTTCCGCGTGCCGAGATGATGATGATGAGGTTCTGACGGACGGTTGACAGCGACTGCCTTTTACGATCCTTTTATCGATATTTTCTGATGAGAAAAGAGGTTGCCACGATGATCAACTTCCAAACGTCTATGCAATCCTTTCCTCCGTTGACTTACTCCTGTCCACTCGGGTGATCGTGCGCCTCATGATGTCTTGTCCTTTCCTTTATTTGTCTGCCCCTGTTCCTCGCGTTGCAGACAATCGATGGGCCGCAGCCTGAAAGGACGAATTTGGGTCGGAGCAGTTGGGCTGCTCGAGTGGTTTTCTCTCGTTAAAAGGCCCCTGTTCTCGCTGCCATTCGTCTTCTCTTGATTTGTCTCTCTACGAATTGTTCCTTCTTTGGGGCTGCTGTCTTGTACGGCCTTCTCCTTCTCTGAGCTGCTGCTGCGATGGGGTGTGGGAGGGCGCACCTGTATTTTCGATTTGGATGGTGGCTCTTGGAAATCATCGTCGCTGCCAATGTCGATGGAGGAAAAAGAATTGTTCGGTGGGGGATTGGGTGTGGGTGTCTCTTCTGTCACGCGCGTTGGTATAAACTCAAGAATGGGAATGATGTCTCACTCTTTCTCTTCTTTGGAATCGTGATATTGCGAGGTGGGGCCGCAGCTCGATCGTCCGCACGATTCTCTTGTGAAGAGGTGATGTTCAGCCACGGGCGCTCTCTTCTCTGTGAACTACGACTGCGTATCTCTTCTTCGATATCATCCATCTCTTCTTTGATGGCGGGCTGTGACAGTCGCTCTCTGCAGACATAAGATGGAAGGTTCAGTCGACGTGGTCACCGTTTGATGGCTGGTTTACGAGGGGCATCATAATCGGTGATGTCATCCTTCAAATAGAAGGGATCACTCTTGTGGACTTCTTTCACTACGGGGGCTCGAGAGCCCACAACAAATCGCATCCGATGCGATGATAGAGATGAACCTGTGGCGTTATCCCAATAATTCTTCCATTCTCTCTCGTTGACGTCTCTGTTTGTTGTCATGCTGTCTGATGCATCATCCCAATCTTTCCTGTGATTCTTTTCCACGAAATCGTTGATGACATCTACAACGCCTTCAGAAAATTTCGAAGAAAGTTCTAAAGCCTGGTGATGTGATACAGCTGGGGACATCACATCACCAACAACATGGTGTCAAGAAAGAAGCCACGTGAGGCGGAGCACTTGGTTGGAACGCCTCTATCTCTCAACGACCTCGAGAAGACGAAGAACACACCTGCATGGCAGCAGACCGTCACCGATGAGAATGGAAAGAGACGTTTTCACGGAGCCTTCACTGGAGGTTGGTCAGCAGGTTATTTCAACTCGGTAGGTTCGAAAGAAGGATGGGCTCCCACACATTACAAATCATCTCGATCGTCTAGAGCGGAGAAGGCTCAGATGAGACCGGAAGATTTTATGGACGAAGAAGATCGTAAACAAGAATTGGAAGATGGCCTGAAGGTGGCGTGGATTACAATCATCACATCATCATTTCTGACGTCGACAGGCGAAATCGGAGTTCAATTCGTTTGCGAGTAAAGACAAGAAGAGTGAAAAGAAGGAAGAGACGAACGATGCTGCGATTAATTTCGGAGACTTCGCACCCATTCGCGATTACAGTGTCATCGGTGTAAAATTACTACGACACATGGGATGGAGAGAGGGTCAAGCTCTCGGGGCAAAGAGGGCAAAGAAGAGTGGTCCTCCCAAAGAGAAGAAGGTGATGCAATCATCATGCTGATGGACGCTGACGTGAAAAGGTGTACGGAGTACAATTACCCGAAGGGCTGAGAAAGGAGACGGAAGACGATGACGATGATGACGTACCCGCCGCAGGTGCGTCTGCTTCTCTCTTTCCAACTCATCTACAACGTTGTAGATACCGCATTGGCCCAAGAACTAGTCCCAAAGAACAACATCCACGGCTTGGGTTTCATTCCAACGAACAACTTGGAGCAGTGGAGTCAAGGCAGAGCGAAACCCAACGGCTCCACCGTTATCTCCATGTCTTCCGTCTTAGACAGTCGATCTGGTCCCGTCAGCTCCAACTTGGGCATTGGAATCTTTGATGATAGAGAAGACGATGATTCCGCCTACGGATTCGATCAGATGAGCAACTACGATCAGACGCTCATGTCTGAATCAGGTGAGAAGAATTTTGGCGGGAGAATCCTGAAGGGGTACAGAGCAGAGGAAGGCGATGACAGAGAAGGCGAAGGAAGTGAAGAAGGTGGTCAGGAGGGCCGTACCGGATAATGGAGCGAGATGCTCTGACGGTAGTAAGCCATTAGAAGGTTTCTGCTTACCGTTGAGAAAGCCAGAGCAAGTGGTTCTATTTCCTCCACCCGAGGTGAGAGCGACAGTTGTAGTCGAGAGAATGACTCGTTATAGATACCCGACGACTACATTCCCATGTGTCCGTACGATCCAGTTCAGAGATTGAACACACATCAACCACAATTGAACGCTGAGAAACGTGGTCAGGTGAGATCTCCATGTGAATATCGTCAGACGTATTGTACTCGTCAAATGACAATAAAATGATATTTCGCGTCATTTATTTGGGATCGCAGTGGCTGATATCTATTGCAGATATTGGGAGAGACACCACTACCATCGAGCAGGGGATCTATCATCAGCCAGGACGAATTGAATAAGATATCTCAACTGGCCAACCGATTCGGTCCACCCACCGATCTACAACCCGCCATCACCCCCGAAGAGGTACGCCATCCTCTCACCCTACCCACGATATCTCACGTGACATCTTTAAAGACGCTGACCACTGTGACAGTACAAGAAGAGAGTGGTGGAAGAAGACAGGATCAATCGAGAGAAGTTCATGGCCATGCAGACTCCCTTCCAAGGTCTCCGCTTCCAGATGAACTCTAGGTATGGCGAATCGTGACGTCGTGACCACTGACTCCATCAGATTCACCGAACCGAAGGTAGAGGACCCCAACGAAGGGCTCAGAGAATTGGAGAGCAAGATGAGAGATCAGAAGCAGAAGAAGGAGGAGATAGACGAGAGCCCGCAGACGGCCGCGGCCACCATGGGATTCCACGGAAAACTCACCCGTACGACGACGGATTTCACACCGAATTCTCTCTTGTGCAAGAGATTCAACGTGAAAGATCCACACAAGGGAAAAAATCCATCCATCCAGGCGAAGCCGGAGGTGACAGAGCTGTTGGGAGGTGGAGGATGTCTAAATGAATCGTGGAATGATACAGTGAAGGTACGGAATATCAAGAGGCGTTGGAGTCTGCACCGTTTGCGTTCATGGAGAGTGGATACCAGAAGAGAAAGGAAGATGGTGCACCTCAGAAGACGTACGAGGAGATCGTGGCGGAGGAGGCAGAAGAGGAAGAAGAAGAAGGAGTGGATCCCAATTCACAAAAGTATTCCATCGATCTGTTCAAATCCATCTTTGAGAGTGAAGATCCACTGGTTTTGAAGGAGAAGGAGGTGATCATGTCATGATATCATATCGTACAATCGTGATATCATATTGTACGGTCGTGATATCGTGAGAATGTCTTCTGATGAGAGACAGCCCGAACCCGAACCCGAACCTGAACCCGAACCCGAGCCCGAGCCTGTCGTCGTCGAGATGGAGGAGATCAAAACGGAACCGACGATCGAACCCCGATCGGAGATATCCGTGGAGAAACAGCTCCAAATGATGGAGCAGCAGCTCCCACCCTCTCCCGAGAGGGTCGTTCCACCCGTGTCCAAGGAAGTAGCACCCAAACAAGCCATCGGTCCTGCCTTACCTCCATCCGGTGTCAAGGCAGAATCCATATTGAGCCACCTAAGAAGAGAATTCAACCGAGAAGATGAAGAGAGGGAGAAGAAGTGAGGGGATGGATGTGATAGAAGGTGACTGATAGAAATAGGAGTAAGAAGAGGAAGAAGGACAAGAAGGACAAGAGAGAGAAGAAGGAGAAGAAAGACAAGAGGGAGAAGAAGAGTAAGAAGGACAAGAAGAGATACAGAGACGGATGATGAATGAAAACGAGACGAAATGGAATTTATTCTTCACTTTGCGTTTTTCTTCTTCTCGACGAATCTGGGGGTGCTGACCACTGCCTCTCCGCTGATGCGCAGTATTCTCGTGACGAACAACAAGAAGAGCAACCAGAAGGAGACGATCAAGAGGTAGCTCTTCCTCTTCAGACTCTGAGGACCGAAGAGAGTGAAGACGGACAAGACCAAGCTGAAGAAGAAGACAAAGAGTCCCCTCAGTGCAGAAGATGGAAAGACGTAGTCGTTGCGGACCGAAAACGGGGAAGGTGAATCGCGAGAGGGTTGGTACCGTCCCGTGAGTAGCAGCATGGAATCTTGCTTGTAAGAGTCTACGACGTTATTGTAGACGTAGCGAGAGACTGAGAAGCTTCAGAGGAGGAAGAGGAGGAGGAGCTCACCCGAGTTGAAGCCGTCGTCGAGGCCACCGATGAGTGTCCTCCTACCCAATCGAGTGATGTCCCTCTTCAGGGCAGGTGTCCCTGCGT
The DNA here is from genome assembly GCA_003024175.1 of Planoprotostelium fungivorum. Taxonomy (NCBI): domain Eukaryota; phylum Evosea; class Variosea; order Cavosteliida; family Cavosteliaceae; genus Planoprotostelium; species Planoprotostelium fungivorum. The sequence goes on along the minus strand of MDYQ01000599.1, from coordinate 32,399 downwards.
ACTGCACGGAGATGGCGTCACCGTTGTCTCCCCACACCTGATTTATATTTGAGTCTACCTTCTATCGGTGCGACGTGGACTCACGTTGCGGAAGATGGAGAAGAAGGACGTCAAATCGGCCGCCTTCTGTAGAGACTGATCGTGTCTGTCGTAGTCGATTACGCCAAAGTCTTTCAACTGGATCAAGAGGCTGATCTTGCCCAAGAGAGTCTGCACCATGTTCGTGCGGTCCAGGCAGTCCTTACAGTTGGTGCGAAATACACCATTCTGGGTGACGGCCTGAAATCTCGCGTGAATGTGGGTACGAATATCGTGAGTCACCTTCTTTCCTTCGGAAGAAGAGAAGTAACCGATGGATGAGAAGTCGGTCTCCAATCGATCGAGGAGGATCTGTAAGTTGGAGTAGTTCTTGTTTCCGCAGTACTTGTACACGTCGAAGCCTTCGTATCTCAACGGTGCATCTTTCTCGTCTGTCACTGTGTTGAATACAATCATCGCGATGATGATGAGGCGGTCGCGTCTTACCTCCCTTGTGCAGCTGCTGTAATGCAGTCTTCACACTCTCTGCGTAAAGATGTCCCAGTTCCTTTTCATCCCCAGATCCTTTCACCAGATCCACCAGGACCTAATCGATCTCAGCTGTGCATCGGTCGATCTGACACCCACCTGTCTCTTGTAGATCTCGATCTGTTCTCCAAAGTGAAGTGCCACACTCTGGCTGTCTTTTGCATCCACTACGATGGGTGGGTTGTACTGCAAGTCGACCTTCTGATTCCACACGAGAGGGATACTACCTCTTCATTCGACTCAGTACTCGCGAAATCTCCGTCAATTCTCTCACCGAACTTGTACGAAGGAAGTGGTGGTGTGCTTACCCTGGTGAGAGAAGTGGAGCATCTGCTCCGTCTCTACGTAATTGGAAACGTTGCCACGCTCGTCAGCTCCACGGGAGTGGTATCTGGTTCCCACACGGTCTTTCGATCTCCTGGACAGAACGGTGAAGGTGAAGGTGGCATCCGAATTCTTTCCCTTCCTCAGCTGAGGTGGTAAATCTACAACCGGCCACTCTGCCCTCACCTGGCCTCCGGTGGGGGTGACGGAGCAATTGGGGGTGGAAGAGAAGTAGCCCTGGATGATTGGAGTGATCCACTCTTTGTGTACGGAAGAGAAAGGCTGCAGTGCGGCATCGTTCCAGACGAACCTTTTGTCAGGTTTCGTCTTTCCTATGGGTGACTCGTTGCGTTGGAGGCTGTTTGTGAGGTCGTAGGTGTAAGAGAAGTAGAAGGATTGGGAGGTGAGGAGGTGGACCAGCATCTGACGGTATTGTGCTTCGTCGGCCAGCTGCTCTCTGGACATGCTCTGTCACGGGTGTGAGCTGATGGAAGAGATGATGGTCTCACGGAGGAATCGTTCAAGCTGATGACGTCCACGTCGGTGATGAGATGGACCTGACGGAAACTTCAGTCGTGAGTTGAACAGATCGCTTCACCTCGTGGCGATTGCCAGCAGGATACTCGATTTCTCCGGCATGGCTGGCGGCTGTGACGACCAATAGGTAGGGTCCACGGAGGAGATTCAACAGACCCAAAACAGCCATGATCTGTGTTTGGATCAGAGGATATGGTCGAAAAGATGAAGGACCACCTCGCCCTTCTTATGAATGGGTAAAGTCGTAGTGGGTGATCTTCCTTTTGTGACTGATTTCTTGTTAGACGACTGACATTTCGCGAGATGGTCACCTTTGTATGGGGCCTCTCGCTGGATGATGACGTCTTCCTCCAGGTACTCAGAATTATTAGAGATCACAACATTTTTATCGTCGATAAAGAGGGTCAGATGAGTCGGCGCCATGATGTTTCTGTGTGTGGTCACGTGTGATCGGAAACTCGCCCACTCCCCGAAATCAAAATAAATCTTCATCTTCCAATTAACCAATCATTTATTCATTCCAACACGAAGCCTCTTGAATCGTCATCACCTTGGTCTGGTCCAGGGAGAGGACAGATCTATGCTGAGGAAAACAATCACGTTCACAAAAACTCTTCTGTGCTTTTTATACCTGCCTTTCATCCTGCCAGATGAAGATGTCGTTTCCACAGTGACCTGCCGAAACGACTTGGATTCCATCGCGAAATTCTCGGAATTCGGTCTGCGATTCCCACGATTAAGCCATAATTAGGATATAAGCCCACTAAGAAGCACAAAGGGGGACCATCAGGAGCCCTCTTGATAGAGGAATATTCTGGCGCCCGAACAGCCATTCTCAAATTGAGCCAGACCTGATCAGGTCGCAATAGTGTTCACAACACTTGACAACACCAAACGTACTACCACATTCCTGCGAGGTCAGCCTGATGACCCGTGTACCTAGACAAGAAATGAATAGCCCCCGCAGCACTGCGTTTTCACTCACTAAACCCGAAATGGAAGAAGAGAGAAGAGAAACAAGTCACTCGGAGAGGGATTCGAACAGGCTGATATAGAGCCACACCATTTTCAAGACTGCGAAACGACACAGCACACTTATTTGTATATATAAACTCGCGCATGTACCCTGACGAGCCCTTCTCTCTATAACTCGCGTGAGTTGTTGGAAGTCGATAGAATATTGCCTCGAATAGAGGACACATTCTCTATGTTTTCGTGGGCTCATACGGAAGAACACCCTTGCAATTTTCCGAGCCACAATGGCAGGGCCTGTGGCTGTCTTTCGTAACCTCGCCGTACGAGAAGGTCAACTCTTCTCCTCCACAGATGTCCCTGTCAATGTTGAGATTTTAGAGTCACATCGCGTCACGCACCTCATTGCGAACAGAGCGACTGATGGAATGATGCTGGTCCTCCGAATGACCATTGGCAGCAGGTTTGGATCACATGAATGATTGATGAACCTCGCGACATTTCCAGAGTAAGTTGCATCGATGTCGATTTGGATGTAACTCTGACGGGAAGGACTGAGAGATGTATGAACTTCACGACGATGCGATCAGGTGCAGTGCAAGCGAACTAACCTCCATTCTCTCATGGAAAGAACATAATTCAAGTTTTTCTCGTGATATCCCTTCAACTTGTGCTCTCTCTCTGTCTCTGGCAAGATGTCTCCAACATATCTATCATATCAGCTGTTGCGAAGGTGGAGTGACTCACTCACACACAAATTCGCCCTTCCGTATTAGGTTCATCGTCATCATAGACCATCTCTTCTTTGGATGATAAAACACCTAGTGACGTCTTCAGACTGAACGATGTCGTCGATCGATACCTTGATGTATGAGTGTGGATGAGTTTGGGAGATACGATTGCCGCACGATGACGTGCAGTCACACTCTAGACCACACTCGAAGATGGGAGGACTCAGATTCGTAGGATTATCTAGCAGCCATCTCAATCGGTCATCTTTGTAAGGTGGTTGTGCTGTGATATTTGAGGGTTCCGGCTGTGCATGCGATTCTCACGTTGTTGCAGGAGACACTCACAACCAACAGTGCAGGTGGTGTCACACGTACAACCCTCTATGGACTCCTCTTCGGTGGATGTACTTTGTATGCGTGGCGTGTACTGCGGGTGGTAGATTAGGTCGTCTGTGATATGATTATGATCATCGCGTGATCCACCTCAAAGTCGAATATAGAGGACCAAATGGTTACAGCAGTGCAGGATGGAGGATTGTGACAGGCGATCTTGATGGCTTCGGTTCCAGAAGAGATATCATCAGCCCTCTGTCGTATGATGCCACAGATGATCTCATGCCAGAGGCGACAGACCTACAACGAGTGTCAGTATCTCTCGTGATTACGAGGACTGACCAACATCATGTTCCTTCGTGTATCCGCATCACAGTGAAAGAATACTGAAATGACTACGTCCCGATCCACTCCTTCTAATCTCCTCCTCTTGCTCTCCCTCATCGTCTCCGAGAAACGTCTGCATGCACGAAAAGAAATCGAGCGTGTTCCTTTACAAGACAAATTCATCACACTCGATTATTTATAGGATTTAGATTCAATAGGTGAGGGTGGGCACTCTGTACTTCTGCGTGCACTGCTGCTCCGTCAACATCCAGAACTGTCTGAGAAACTGAGACTCGTCGAACGACTGTTTCAAAAAGTCCTCCAAACTGATCTCTCCCTCCGGTTCTAATCCCAACTTGGAGAAGATCATCATGACAAAGTCTTTCTCGCCTTCAGATTCTCCTCTTGTCATCATCCTTCTCGTGTGAGTCGATGAGATGTCACGGTGATCGGTCACCTGTGGGTGAGTTTGAGGACGGTCGCCAGCTCTTGGCTGTTCACTCGGTTGTCGTCATCCGCATCGATCAACTTGAAGATGTCTATCCGCGTCAGTCTCCTCCACAAAACGTCAACTCACATTTCGCCTTCGTCTCTAGAGATCCCTTCAGCGCCACCTGTTCCATCATCATCATCACGATCACCAGCCATCACGATCAGATCTTCACCTCGATGATGGATAGAAACTCGGGGAAATCGATCCTATCGTCTTGGTTTCCATCGGTGGTGATGAATATCCTCGGTAACACTGCGTCCCACCAGTTTGACTGATAAGCTGAGCAGAACCTCTGCAGGAGTTGCTGGCAGCCCATGATGGTGACGCTCGTGGGAGGGTGCGATGGATCAGGTACGCCCTCTTTGATCGTGACCGTTTCAAACTCCATCTGGAGAGTCTCCAATTCACGCATGGTCACTTGCAATCGATCAGTTGCTGCTTCACATCAGATGGCTCACTGTCTACGTCTCTTCCCATCTTCTGCAGTTGCTTCCTCTTCTTATGCTCCTCCATCCCTGACAGATGTGAGTCGTTCGTGTGCATGATTCTACGACTTCACCTTTGATGGTCATAAACTTGTGACGATTACGCAGCTCTCTCATCTTCTCTTCAGAGAGGTAACCGAAATCGATAAAGATCAACTGGAAGAATAAAGTGAGAAGAATGGAAATCGATGGAATGTCACCCGAATGAGTGCATCGCAGTCATAATTTCCAGCCTTGAGTGCAGGGACAATCCTCTCGTTGTCTCTCTCGCTCATGATCATGTCTTCGTTCAACTTCAAGATGGCCAGACCGGCTGCACGCGTCAGCTGTGTCTAAACGTTTCGTGTAGACGTTCACGTACCTCTGAGTAAGATGTCTGGGCCATCGTAGAGGAAACAGTCTAATATACGCAGGGCAGCTTTCCATGGAACGTAAGACAAGTAGAGACACATGAACCAAGGCAAGCTGATGAGAGAGAGAGGGATACCGATCTACAACGAGTCAGTTCGGGTAGGGAGGATGCATTGTTACCGTCTGAAAGTGTTTGAAGATGTGGGGGAGACTCTGTTCTAAGAGGGTCTCGAATATCGCTTGATCCACTGTGGAGCCCAACAGACTCCGATTGTAATACTCTGGTATGATGTCTTCACAGATCTACCAATCTCGTCACGAGAAGTGAAACATTAGACTTACCGTGCTTAACAACCAGAAAGCCTCTTCTTCGTCCATGTACAATAGAAACACGGCCGTGAGAATGTTCTGAGAGGTGTCAATCTGATGTCCACGATGGATGTACGATCACCATGGCTTGACAGTATCCAATGTGAGGATTCCTCCAGCTGAAAGCCTTGAGGACGTTCCTCAGCATGTTCGTTCCTTCTCCTTCTTGTACGTAGAAGGGGTGAGAGGGGAGCGATCTACAACGAGTCAGAAAGAGTCTCTCCCAGAGGATGAATGTCATTTTCTCTCCTAGGAATGAGAGCGTCACCTCAATACGTCCTTCTCAATCTCTTCTATGGCGTCGGATGTCTTTCCTCGATTCTCCTCCGTAATCCTGGCGTAATATCCTTGGTTAGCGATCATCTTTGCCCTTGATCCTGATTTCGTTCAGTCAACTGACGTGTTGTAGATGGGGTACCGGATAAATACTGCCACAGTAGCCCCCTCATGTTGTCAGGGATACCGGGATCTCGGATAATTGTTCGGAGTCTCGGAGTTTTGATGATGGAGATTCCCAAAGGGCCGTGGGTTCCCAGGAACTTCTGCCAAGCTTGAGACTGTTTCATCTCCTCTGCAGTAGAGATGGTGTAGCCCGGTGTGTTGCTCCACCTCTCCTTCACTCTCACACTGTCCTCCATCAATAGGAGAACACGATGACGGTATGTGTTTGTATGAAAGAGGATGGTGGTGGGTGATCAATGTGTCATTCGTCACAAATCAACTCACATGTCGTGATAATCAGAGTGACCACTGTCACTGATGGTTCGAGTCTTCATCAACGTGTTGATCTTCTCTAACACTTCTTTGGGTGAATAGAAGGCGAAGAACAACTGGAGAGAGTGAGTGGATCGTCTCTCGTTCGTGTCGACGAGAAGATGAGAGGATGGTTCGTCACCTTCTTCTGATTCTTCATGCGTAGGGTGATTCCGTTCTGAAATAAACCGAAAGAGACGGAAGACTTGTCGACCGATTGAATGTCTGGGATGTAGACGATGACTTGCAATATCTAGAGATGTTGAGTGGATGGTTGTTGAGGAATGTAACCTTGTTGGCCACGGAGATGTTCGTATCGTAGGATAAGAAGTTCCTGCTGATGTACATTCGACCTACGAGGTAACTGTTCTTCCACCAGAAGGAGCAGATGTAATCTGCATCGATCAATCATCCTATGGTACAGATATACGATAGTGTCCATCGATCGGATGTAATATAGGTAGAGGATGTATAACCATTGATGAGATGATAGGTGCATGGATGACTCAGTAGATACATTGATGTACGGTGATTATGCTTCAGAGATCCATTCGCTTCTCACCGTCTTCGAGCACTTCAGATCCCAATTTGAATAACTTTTGGAATTGTTCGTTCTTCAGTCTGTCGTCGTGCACTTTCTTGCTCATCTGCACCGCCTCTGCCTTCAAGTTGGGTGATGTCACTCCCGCTCTGCTTCTCTCTCAGTTTTCATCCTTCAAAATGACATATCGTCATCCTCGTGATTATTTCATCTCTTCTGTTTTCTTCTTCTACCTTCACGCTATTTCTTCTATTTTCATAGGATGATTCGAATGAGGAATGTAGAGAAGAACGTTCGACTCACTCGTTCTCGGCGAAAGTGAGAAGGTCCTGCATCGCCTTCCTCCACAATCTCTCCAATAGAGTGTAAGCTGACTCCCTTCTCAAAAAGACAAACGTGTACTGCTGGATGTCACACGATTCCTCCTATCCTTCATCAAAATAACTCACGGGAACTTTCTGTGAAGTGATCTGAATGGAATTGTCCAATAAACCCATGGCAACGGACTCTTTTGATATGGCGGAGATATTTTTGAAGGGTATGACCAAGGTACGGCCGTCGGGCAGCATGACTTTTCCTGCACGATCGTGAGCGAAACGTACCGTACGTACGGTAGCTGGGGTACCGTGTGTACGTACCTCCGTCGGCGATGTGGGGTGAGCCGGCGACCGACTGATCGTGATCTGATCTCGATTGGTAGAAGCAGACGAAATTTTCCGTTACGTAGATGGTTCCAGGCTTTGGAATGGCCTTCCAAGTCCTTGAGGACAGACGACTACACAAAAAGTCTATCACACGTGAGATGATCATCATCGACATCATCGGACGAACGACTCACATGTGAGTAATTTCTCGTTGGGAAGGTCTTTGAACGTCTTGTGAAATTCTTCGATGACGATTTCCATGTTCTTCGATTCTTCACCTTCTTCCAACTGCACAATGTGATTCGACATCCTCCACCATGACTTCACCTGCGAGAGACTCTCTACTTTCGAGAGGACGTAAGAAACAATGCCCTCATCGTCCACTCCCTGTTTTGACAGAAGATCATTCCAATCGACCATTTTCCAATCTTCTTTCGGGAAGGATGTCTTCTCGCTGGCCATCGATTCGGGAGGTAAGTCGCTGAATTCTGCACTGTCTTCGAGGGCGAGAACATCTGAACGTCTTGAGTATGATGACATCAAAGGTCACAAACCTTGTGACTTTGAGGATTCACGGTGAGATTGCACCTGCGTACGGTCAGACATGATTCCCTCTACTGGTTCACGGACGTGGGGTAACAGAGACTCGAAGAGGAAAGACCAGTGTTTCCTGATGTTGTCCTCTTGATCAGAGACTGCGATAATCCAAGACTGTCCGTCGACTTTGTTGTGCATCACGATACGATATGTGAGCGGTCTGGATTGTACGGTAGAGATCACTGCATCTAAAAATCCCCTCCCCGTTGACTTCTGTTTCAGTAACTAGAAGATGTGAGAATGGTCAAGGGTGACATGCGACAAACTTTGAAGACATAGATTTCTTCCACAGTATTCCACAAAGCACCGCTTCCGGGGAAGTTACTGAGAGTTCTGGGTGAGATCCACATTCATCAGCTTGTGATACGACCCTCTATCGAAATATTCAAGACGGAGGTCGTCTACAACGATTGTCATGTCAGGCATTCCAAGAAAGTTCAGGTCTAACCTACGTTGGTCGGTTAGATTTTCAGCAAGAGAAAGGAAAGGGCATAAGCGCAGGCACCAACCATCATTATCAAATACACATTTCATCTCTGACGATACACACAACACTCTAATTCAATATCGCATGCAGGTGTCTGCATAAACAAAGATGTGAGAATCACAATACATCAGTTGCCATCGTCAGAGTTATTCATTTTATCACAGGACTGATACAGCTGAGATGCACAATAATGAATTGAAGAGGAAATCAGAGGCCAGCTGTCCTCTTCCATTGAGGAAGCGCTTTCACGTCCAGCCTGATAATAATAATTGGGGAACAACACTCACAACGCCACCTTCAACCAATCCACCCAAAGAAGACGTCGTTCAAATCCATAATGATTCCAATCACAAGCAGCAGCACTCCCCACCACTTCCAACGATACAGAAGGATACTATTCCTGAGCCTGAGGGTAGACACAATCACAACATCAACCGAGCGAGAGTCAAGCAGACGGGGAGAATCGAGCAGTCCTCTTCTGTCCCCGTGGATGTTGAGACAGTGTCTGATGAAGAAGAAGACTATGAAGTGGAGGATGAAAGTCCAAAAAAAGCAGCACGGGGACGATCGAGCGGGCGTGGCCGAAAAGGAGGCCAGAGAACGAGATGGACGATGAAGAGGGTACGTCCTTCGATTCGACATCACATTGAATCGTATCACAGAGCACAATGGAGGAAGAGTCTTCCAGTGAGGATTCAGACAGCTCTTCGAGTGAAGAAGACACGACGCCGTATTGCTTCTGCAGGAAACCAGATCACGGCAAGTTCATGATCGCCTGCGATCGATGTGACGAGTGGTTCCACGGTGAATGTGTCGGCATCACGAAAGAAGCCGCTAACCGAATCAAAAACTGGCTCTGTCGAAATTGTTCTCCCACCTCAGACCCCCCGATGAAGATGGGTAAGCCCATCATCTTCCACATGCACTCACCCTCCACAGAAGACAAGAAGAAGGTGAAGAAGTGTCGGTGGTTCCTCTGCATTCGCGATCCCAAACAAGGATCAAAGTACTGCTGCGATGAATGTGGCATCCTCAATGCCAGAGAGAATCTAAGAGGAAAGAAGACGGAAGAGTTGGCCACGAGAGAAACATCACTCACGGGAGCAGACAAGGATGATTTCGTTCAACTGCGAGAGATTCAAGAGAAGAAGAAGGTCATCGCCGGCACCATGCAGAACATCTTCCAAGAGAAGCAGCAGCTGGAGAAGGACATCCAAAGGGCATCGAGTGGAACCACGATTGCAGACGAGAAGAGTGTGACGTCATCACTGGACACCATCAACTGCTCATCGTGTCACCTTCCCATACACATCAAGCAGTATCACACGCACATCTCGGTCTGTCAGCCCACGAAGGTAGCTTTAGAGGATGAAGAAAGTGTCGCTGATGGATGATGCAGGGGAGAAGTGGAAACAAGGGGGAGATGTGTGGCTGCCCCAGTGGTGAATATGCCGTTGGTTATTGTCAGAGAACGAAGAAGGCCTGCGAGAAACACGTACAGTGGGAGAACATCAGAAGGGCTCACATCGATCAGGAGCGATCGGTTCAGGTGATTCCATCTCGATCATCGCGATGGTGCTGACGGTGCTATAGAAGCAGAACGGAGATAAGTTATTGGAAGAAGAGCGCATCATCCACGAGAGGATCGTGAGGAGGAGTAACAACAGTGACAAGTCGAGCCATCGGGTGGTCTCTCACGATGAAGGACAAGAGGGGAAGAAGGAATAGAATACACGTCGAACGTCTTCCTTCAGAGTCTGCTCATCATGCATCTGTGTCACAGGTAGACATACGCCCCTGCTATGTGTGCGGAAAGCGGAAGATTGTGATGCTTCTGGGCTTCGGGATTAAAATATTTCCCGGATCAACTCTGCGGTAATTTAGCGTGACATTCGCGGTAAGACATTCGGACCATCGGAGAATACGGTCACATGCCTGTTGAAGTCCGAAAAACAGAAATTGAAGACACGCGGACCATTGCATCAGCACAACAGTGGACGATACAGAAGATAGAAACAAACATGGCATTAGACATTACATTCTCAACGATAGAAGAGGCCATCGCTGCATTTGCTAGAGGAGAATATGTGGTGGTAATGGACGATGAAGACAGAGAGAATGAAGGTGAGGTTTCTTTCTCGTTCAGAATGTGGTAAAATGAACTTAGCAAACATCAGGTGACGTCGTGATGGCAGCAGAGTTTGCCACACCAGAACGCATCACGTTTGCACTGAGACACACGAGTGGAATTCTGTGTGCACCTATGATACCCGAATATGCACAGCGTCTTGAGCTTCCTCCGATGGTGGCTAAAGGAAACGATCCCAATGGCACTGCCTTCACCGTCACAGTTGATCACGTCAACACCACCACGGTGAGTCTCTATTCTCTGTGGAACCATCATGATATATGTCTTGTACAAGATTGACAGAAATAGGGCGTGTCATCTGCGGATCGTTCGACGACATTCAAAGCACTGGCCGATTCCAGCGCTCTACCAACAGACTTCACAAGGCCCGGTCACATCTTTCCACTGGTCGCCAAGAAGGGAGGAATCTTAGAGAGAAGAGGCCACACAGAAGCCACAGTTGACTTGTGTATATTAGCCAATCTCAAGCCAGTCGGTCTGTTGGCCGAGATCATGAACGACGATGGCACAATGTCTAGATTATCCGATTGTGCCACCTTTGCCAAGAAGTATCAACTTCCCCTCATCACTGTAGAACAACTCGTCAAATACAGGAGAGAAAGAGAGGAGGTGCGTAGAGAATAAAAGAGGAGGAAATTGAAGTTGAATAGGCAGGAGAGAGAGAAAAAGAAGGAAAGAAGATGGAGAGAGGAAAGAAGGGAGAGGTCAAAGTGAAGATGGTCGCATCGTGTCAGTTGCCCATATCAAGGAACGGAAGATATCTGGGAAAATGGACGTCCCAATTGTTTGAATCCTCCGATGGTGTTGTACATACAGTCCTATCGAAAGGTGATACACCTCATCACGATCATCATCCTACCATCATCGGCGCATCATCATCTCATGATCTCATCATCCATCACAGGTGACATCGATGAGGAGAATCGTAAGGGAAAGAGCATCTTGACGAGAGTGCACTCTGAATGCTTCACCGGCAACACGCTCGGCTCCCTCCGCTGCGACTGCGGAGAGCAACTGGACTTGTCCATGTATGCCGTAGCAGAAAATCAGTGCGGAATCATCATCTACGTGGGAGGTCACGAGGGAAGAGGCATCGGACTCATCAACAAAGTCAAAGCGTACAACCTGCAAGACGAAGAACAACTGGACACGTACGAGGCCAATCACAGACTGGGTGCGTACATTACGCTCTCACACATCGATCTGACGACCACAACAGGCTTCGCGAAAGATTTGAGAGAATACGACAGCGTGAAGGCCGTGTTGGACTGCCTGGGAGTGAAAAAGTTGAATCTAATGACGAACAACAAGTGGAAGTACCAAGCATTCAACGGAATGATCGACAAGATCACACCGCTTGTGGGGCAGACGACCACACACAACAGCAAGTACTTGGAGGCAAAGAGGAAGGAGCACGGGAGTTTCGCAGAGAGAGAGACGAACTCACCGGCTTACGTTCCGAAGGCCTTCCATCAGGCCAACGAGCAACCGAAGATCATATAAATACAGACCCCCTTCGTTCTCTTCCGTGTGAATACATAGATCGTCATAGAATAGTGGATCGTGTGACATCACTCGTAAAGATTTGTTTACACAAAGACGATCTACGTTTCTCGCTTTATCAGATCAGATCGTCGTCTCCTCCCTTGCTGACCGCAGAAGCCTTCATGTGAATCGCCAACTTGGCCACCTGCATCAGCGTCACCATCACTGACGAACGTATGTATCACCTGGTTGTCCAAGAAGGTGAAGACTTGCTTCGAAGTGATGGCCTTCACTTGCTTCTGGTCTCCCGATTCGAAGGCATCGATGAGTGCACCTGCCGCTTGCCCTTCTGCTGAGCGATCGAAGCCAGCGTTCCTGACGGAGTCAGAGGAGTTTGGCCGTTAGATCTCACTGTATGGCCTCTTGGTAGACTTTGTTCGCTGAAACAGTGTCATCGCGATGGAGGTGGATGACGATGAGACTGAGATGCGTCTTGAAGAGGTCGGGATCTCTGTTCAACTTGATATTGGATTCGGCTTGCTTCTCCAGAATGGAGATCGCTTCATCGATCCTGCATCGATTAATCGAACAATCAGAAGATGAGATGAAGATCGTTATTATCTCACTGTTTGTTCATAAGTGAAACCGAGACGGCGTATTTGAATGCGGTGCCTGCGTAGAGGAATCGATCTTCTGTCTCATAGATGTCTATGGCATCCTTCGCCAGTTGAATGGCAATGTCGCCTCCATCGTCTGTCTCTTCGATGGCTCTACAAAAAGTCAATGATGGTGTCCGATTCGTGAGATCATCTCACTTGGCGGCGACGATCAAGATCTCTGCGGCGCGATCGTGTGCACCATTCTCTCTCTGTAATGAACTGGCCTCTTTGTACAATTCGACTGCTTCAGTGAGACTCTTCTCGAGAGTGGCCATTTTAGCTGCCTCTTCCAAACTCTTTGCGGCTCCTCCCGATCTGGATGGAATCAGTTTCATTCTCTTCAACTGAAAACCATACAGCTTCATTCCATGGTACGTCTCAGCTGCCCTCTTGTATGCATATTTGGCTCTGTCGTACGCTTTCGCATTCTTGAAGCAGACAGCTGTTGATTTCAATCGAAGACATCCCTCACAATTCGCACACCTGCTTTCTCGTAGAGTGGGCATGCATTATCCCAATCTGGCTTCCATCTGAACATCGTTGTCTTCACCCTTAACGATTTAATGGATGTCTCACAAGAGTCTCACAATTTATCAGCCTCTTTGAGGTAACCATTTCCCTCTTCCATTCTTGCATTTTCAGATCCCTTCATCGTGCTCGGTGTTGTCAATTCTGATGATCAAAAAACACATCACGATCACAAACAACGCGGTGTCACCGCGATTTTATGCCACCGACGTCGAACACCATGAAGAGATAACAGAAAGGAGAAAGTCTTGCGCTCATATACAGCTGAAACGGCAAGAGATGAATGTCCATAGTAAAAGGGGGTATTGTAGTGCATTCATCTACCACTCGCCCGCACTGCATTCAGCGTGCTGATTGCGGGCCCTGGTGTCACTGAATCCTTGGCCTTTGTATCCACAAGATATCTGTTGTATGCTTGCTGCATCATTTCCTAGTTGTAGAAATTCTGTTGTCGTATGTACGAGGCCTCACAACTAATCTCAAGTCTTCCATTCCTTTTTTGCCATTCTTTGCAACCTCTCACTGTCTGCCAATAGAATTGTCACCAAGGTTTGAGAGCCAAGCCACATAAAGTGCACGAAGGTACTCAATTTTATTTTATGTCCATAAAATTCCTCCAAAGACCTTTGTTGAGCATCAATTAGCGGAGAGTCTTGATTTCATGAAATCATCCAAGGGAAATTCTCAGGTGTGGACTGGGACAACTTACGCCCTAGCTAGCACCATGATCTTGGAAGGAAAGAAGGAGATGGCATTCGATACCGCCAGGGGCATCATCGATACGACGTACAATACGTTCGGTTACGCTTTCCAGACGCCCGAGGGATGGGACTCCCAGGGAAGATACAGAGCTTACGCTTATCAGAGGCCGCTGGCCATCTGGTCCATGCAATGGGCTTGGCATCAGATGAAGAAATAAAAGTGCGTTGGATGTGCAAACAATCAACCTCAGCAACAAGCGATACACTCTAAACACTGCAAAGTCTTCCTCTGTCATATCCTCAGGTTGGATCTTAATATCAGAATCTGCTCTGCAAGTTTTTCCCTCTTTGACGGCTGCCTCCCAGAGTTGGTCAACAAATTGAAAGCTGCCTCCGGATCAGAGGTCGAACTCATTGTGGCCGAGCCGAACTCCGCACGCTTCGAGGATACATCAACTCAGTTTGAGGTTTCGCGAAAGAGGATCCAGACACTGTGCAACCTGCTGCTTTCATCGAGCATGCACGTACACAAGGTCTCGAAGCCAATCTTCAACTCAACGATTCAAATTGGGGAGGAGATGATGTATATTCCATACATATACGTCAGTTCAGCACTAACTCACCTTCCATGTTGATTTTGGAAAAGTAATCCCCTGTTCAAAGATCTGGAGAAGCAGTTCAATGTTGCGAGGGAGACGCTTGATCTGCAATTAACCATCCATTGTTACTCGGCACACCACACGGACACTCAATAAAAACCACAAGCGACAACAAATTTAAATGTGCTTGTATAATATTACGACCAAATCAGAACACCAAAAGGCTAAGGTTCGGGAGCGAAATTCTACAAAGAAATAGAAACTCACAAGACGACCACCGACACCCACGAACATGAGCGATGTTAGCGATAAACTGTCTGCTTCAGATTTTCCCATCTCACCCACGCGTGACCCCTCTCTACCATCGTTTGCTGCCCTGCCACTGAGTCTATCTCAGTTTGATTCAGATGGAAACATCAACTGTGAGTTACAATTTGACGTTTTGATCTGATGGATTGCCGTAGGCCCGCCGATCGGTGCTGTATTCCCTACCCCTCCTCTGAACAACAGATCCAGCATGAAAGCATCGTATACTTCATTCAGACTGAACCCAGAGCATATGGCTTCTCCTCTGTTTATGAGAAGAAAGAAGGAGGCACCTTTGCCTCCCCCAAAATGGGCGAAGCCAGACATGGTCGAATCGGTACGTCTGTCACCTACTCATGAGTCACAAAATGGAAAGTCTAATGATTTTACAGGATGCAGTTCCACCATTGCCTCCAAAACCAGTGAAACCAGTTGAGTTGCAGGTGAAACAATCTGCAGCTCCTTCTTCTGCTCTTCGACCTGTTTGTATGGATCAGCCAAAGACGAAAAAGAGTGAGAACATCCATTGTGCATCACTGACTCAAGAAGGCATCGTATCACAAGTTCGATCAGCACTCGCAGAGGTGAGAATGACGTCATCATCGACATCTCTCCGGAGAACATGATGAGATCTGAGCGTAGAGGGTGATGGTGACGCAGATGGTGGGAGAAAACACACAAGAGAGTCAATCTAGATGGAATGTTTGTGGCATCACCGAGCCCCTCCTATCTGAATTCTCCTGCAAATGTGTGGTGATGGCAGGGACATCTCAGCAGGGCATCAGAGGCTACCTCATGGTCTCTGACAACTACCTCTGTTTCGTCTCTACCTTCGTGGGTGACTCTCGAGTGGTCCACAGAGCCGTGATCCCCTTCTTCTGCGTCTCTCTCATCAAGATGGTGAGTCATCTTATAATGGCGTCACTGAGATGATGTAGGGTCAGACGGGTACCAAATTGCACAAGAATGACTCCATTGATTTGGCCACGACAGATGGAGTGGTGAGTGACTCATCTGCATATGCATCACACACCCATGCTGAGATGACGAACAGATGCACACGTTCTATGGATTCAAGAGACAATTTACGAGAGCCATCAACGTTCTACGTGAGCGATGAAGAGAAGAGATTCTGGCTGAACGTCACAGAACATGCATGGAGGGCCTCACAACAATCAAACGTTGCATGATGTGATGACAAAGGATGAATGTACCACGAGAGATGATAATAGGAGTGTCAAGGATAGATAGACACCAAATAAAACCTACCGATGTGATTTATTTGATATTATCGTACATGTCGTGATCTCTCAGGATGGCCTTTGGGCTCGGGTGATGTTGCAGCAACCAATGAAGGATCAACCTGATCACATCAGCTCCCTCCATCACGTTCCACCTTCACTTTTCTTTCTCATCCTCGGTCAGATCGGGTTGGATTCCTCCCCAAGAGTTTAAATAAGTCAACGTAACCGCCACGGCGGCATCCGTGTCGAATATCGGTACGACACCCATTCCAGGAAGAGAAAACATTCCGTCACACATTCCACGAGCGTAGGAGGTGATCTGTCCTTCCCATCAGATCGATGGCCTCCATCATCTCCATCTCACGCGTTGATCGTGACCGCCGAAGAGGAGGGCCATGCGATCCACGTGATGGATTGAATCGGCCGCCGCTCTCGTTGCGAGAGAAGCCAGCGGTCCAGCGGCCGCCGAGGCCACAGCCGTGGCAATTGGACCCACCACTGCTGCTGCGGGGCCTGGTCCACGTTAGTGAGATGGAGTCTATCTCTTCACCTGCTGCTGCGGAGACGGCAGCTGATACGGTGGCCACCGCAGTGGTTGCAACAGCTGAGCGTGGCTCGTAATGTGCTCCGGGGAGCAAGCGGAGGCGATCCATGGCCTTGCGTAAGAAGGTCTGTGCAGCGATCTGGCGGGTCGGTGAGGGCTAATGAGTGGACGATGATGGAACTGACCTGTGGCTTCTTTGGGTCGATCAATTTGCCTGCAAGAGTTGGGGAGTGAAAGATGGAATGTAAATACCTAACGGTTTGGCTGATACGGCGGCGGCGACGGAGGCCACGGCGGCACCAGCTGAGAGGGGCTTGACTCTCGGAAAAAACGGAGACAAGATGGAGATGCTTTCTTCGATGATCAGGAGTGGAATGGATGATCGGTGATGGACTCACTGTGAGGATCGGTTTCAGTTGTTCCTGCACCCCACATTTGAAACTGTTGGAAGTTCAGTGGTGATGGCTGAGAAGAGAACGAATACGTCTTTTGATCGCAGATATGTCGCACAAGACGATATGTCTTTATGCCGCTTGACCTGGATGTAACGGTCCACATCTGCACTAACATCAGTCGTCACTCAAAATCGTTGCCACCTTTGAACATATCGACAGGGAGTCTGTTGTACGTGTCCACTAAGTGCACTTTGTGTATCCCGTATGCTACACATCTCAGCCCTCATCTCATTCTATTTGACACACCTTCTAATACGTTCAGACACGATCCAATCTGTTGCGGTCGTATGGCATCTTCCAACACCACTGTCAGACGTTTTGTTCTGCTCTCTGTGACCAAATTCAATGTGTCGATCCGTTCGGGAGTGAAGGCTCTGGATAAAACTTCGATGGCTGTCCTTCTTACCTCCCTGCTTCCCTTCATGGGTCCTTGTCTTTGTTCGGTATTTGTTTCCCGTCTCAAAGAAATAAAAAGCGAGAAACCGAGATCACAGATCACATCACCGATTGTCATCACCATGAACAGGATTCTCTCTTCGGGGTTGAGAGTTCGTCCCAACGTGAGATTTGGAGTGAGACCCGCTGGAACAGTAACCGATAATGGATTGTTGGAAGGCATCAAATCCATCGTAAAAAGGAACCCAATACAGACGGCAAAGAAGACACAGGTGAATCTGAGACGGTGTTGTACTGGCATCACTGAATCGTATCAGTCCGCAGGTATCCTGTATCGCTCGAAATATCCATTACAGAAGTTGGAGAAACCGAAAGAATTCATGCAGAATCCACAGCCAATACCTGGCGATATATTATTTGAGGCATCGACAACATTCGATAACTCTGTCATCAAGCAGGAGGGTATGTCACTCGTGCCTGATCCATCTCATCGGTTTCAGCCATCGAACCGCCTGTCCCTAGACAAGTGGCACGTCTCGCTCACAATCTAGAACAAGTCCTGCACTCGCCAGGATATCATCCCATTCAAGATTCGACATTGCATCTGGAACACTTCAACCCTGAATTTCTCAGAAACATTCCAGAATCTGCCGACATCGCATGGCATTCGATGGTAGAATACGTCGCAGCGTCACAGGACAAGACTCTCCTCACTCTGGCCCAAGAGAATGGCGTCAAGTACAGAGGTTCTACTTCCTCCGTCTCCACCATCATGACTCACTTTTACATGCTCGCTTCCAATTCAAAACCAGTTCACATCGATCGGTGAGTCTTCCATCAGAGACATTACCTTCTCTTGTCTTCCACCGCCATTCCAATCACTCCTGGCGTAGACGTCTGACCCGTGACAGACTCTCTCTGGACATGCAGGCACAGATGGACACCTTCTCTTTCTTTACAAAGAGAGCAGGTGTCGTTGTCCTGACGAGAGCTCGTGACTTGTGGAACGTGGATGCCGCAAAAGACGGAGACAACATGCCCAACGCCTATCTGATGGATCTGGGTAAGAGCATGGAGTGCATGCTCACCATGGAACCGGAAGTGTTCGAGGCCAACTGTCTCAAGAAATGCAAACCGAAGAAGAACTACAAGCCAGAGGCCTACCACTACCTCAAAGTGAGTCTACAACCCACCATGTTTCACTGAGACGAATGAGATGGGAAAATTTCTGTTGAGAGCCCAATTGGATTGTTATTCAGATTCCATTCCGGGCCCAAAGAAGACCTTCGATCTGAAGACGAGAGCAACAGGTGCCATCCGTTACAACATCTTACGGCCACTCAACCACATCCACAAGCGAATGGAAGACATCATCAGCACCGGTGAGAGAAGAGACACGAAACAGATGGATCGATCCTGACGAGGTGCAGATCAATCGGTGGAGAAGGAGTTCTTAGACATGACTCGATCTGCCTTCATCAAATACAACATGCAAGTGAGAATCGGTAAGATGGCCGGAATCTTTGTGGCCTATCACAATACGAAGGAGATCTTTGGGTTCGAATACATCTCTCAGGCCGAGATGGACAACTGGTGAGTGTTGAGATCTGAAAGCATTCAGTCAACTCGTACAGTCTCTACGGATCTACGGAATACGGAGATTATTTTTTCAATCTGATCATGAAGTTGTTCGAATTCACCATGGACACTCTCACGGAGCACTACTCTTCACTCAGTGAGATGCGAGTCACTTTTGTAACGGAAGGTGAGACCATCATCATATGATCATCACCATCATCTTATGATCATCACCATCATCGTATGATCATCACCATCACCATGAAGGAGGAGAGTCTACAGACACTGATGAGAGACGCAAGGTCGAATCATGAGAATGTACGTAGAGAATGCATCCCTGCAGAACATGGACCTGTGGCACCTCACCATCGATACCACCGATGGAGAGGGCAAGTTCATCAACCCCATCTACACGACACTCAGCGAACAGACCAGCAGCAAGGTGAGAGATACATGGAGGAAGAGGAGATGAACGAGTGTAGGTGTCTCTGGCTCTCATGAACGTCCCTCCCATCGTCATCCAACAGATGTTCGCTGAGGACACGGCCGACTTGGATCATTAAATAAAAACGGTTCGAAAGCATTTCATGTTTATAAGGGAACGTCTCCCCTGAGAACGCTGCGAACGAAGGCGACGGGGTCTTGAGCTCTGTCGAAGGTCTGTTTCTTTGTGGAGCGATTGTCTTGGGAGAGGAGACTTCGCATGAGGAGGAGCCAGGTGGGTTCTTTGTTGTGAGTGGACCTCCAGGGGCAGTAATATCGGTGCTCTTCTAACGGTTGGAAGTACCGCCTGCCCGCCCTCTTCTTCGCTTCCTCTCTCCTCTCCTCCGCTGTCTTTCTCTTTGTTCCCTTTCCTTCCTCTGACTCTTCTGTCGTCTCTCTCATCTCTTCTGTCGTCTCTCTCGCCTCGTGACTCTCTTCCATCCTCTCTCTTCTGTCTTCTGCCGCTCCCCCCTCACTCGTCTCTTCTTCATTCTCCATCCATCTCTCTGCGGGCTCTTCCTCGTGTCTCTCCATCTCCTCTTCTCTCGTCTCTACGTTCGTCTCCATCGCATCTTGTACTTGTGCAGTATCTCCCCCTGTATTTCCTTCTCTCTCAGGGGTAACCACTCCAGCCTGTGGTGTCGGCTCATTGACTGGGTCGATTGGTTGATTGACATCTTCTGTTGGCTGGTTAACTTGTGTTGAGTGATTGTTGTCTTGATCATCATCCATTCCATCCACTTGACCGATATCCTTTCCTCCCTCATCCTCATCGGAGCTGCTGTCCAGAACGATCGGATCACTCGTCCCTCCCACTCTCCGCTGGTTTGCAAATCCCAGCAGCTTTTCACGCAGCTCTTCTTCTTCCGCCTCATCTTCCTCCTCTTCCTCTTCTTCTCTCTCTTCCTCTTCCTCTTCTTCTCTCTCTTCCTCTTCCTCCTCTTCCTTCTCTTCCTCTGCATACTTGCTCTCTTCCATCTCTTCGTGGCTGTCACTCTGCACCGGATTGCTGTCAGAGTGGACTTGTTTGCCCTCTTCATCTCTTCTGTCTTCATCTCTGCTCTCCTCTCTTCCCTCTTCTTCGGAAGATTGACTGGAAGATGTATCCTCTCCCCTCTCTTCTTCTTGGCTGCTATCCCTTCCTCTCTCTTCTCCCTCTCCTTCCTCTCCCCTCTCTTCTCCCTCTCCTTCCTCTCCCCTCTCTTCTCCCTCTCCTTCCTCTCCCCTCTCTTCTCCTTCCATCTCTTCTCTGTCTTCCGTTCCCTCTTCGGACCTGTCTTCAGATCTCTCTCCCTCTTCCAGTCTGCTCTCTTCAAAGGGTATCTCTTCGTCTGACAGTTCCACTTCGATCTCTTCTTCCCCTCCCCTCTCTTCTCCCTCCACTGTGGGCTCTCCGTTTTCATCTCTGCTCTCTTCCGGTGGGTGTTGACCTTGCTCGTTCGAGTCCGGTACATCGATCTCTTCCTCCACGAAGGGAATCTCTATCTCGTCCGTATCTTCATCCACCTGTTCTTTCATCACTCTCCATTCCATCACGATCATGAAATCGATGATGGACTTGGAAAAATGGAAGACGAACCTCGGCGAGAGAATAAGAATTGATGGGGACGAGACGTTGACAGTCCACACAGATGAGATGATGCGATGTGCTCGACTTCCAACCACATAGGGCGAGGTAGATGGCGCTCAAGTACGCCCCACCTTTCAAAGTGTCGGGTTGTAGATCGACTCCTTCGTTCGAATTTCCGGCGATGGACCTCAGATGATGTAGAGGAAGGTTCTCTGCAATATTTCCTTCTTTCGTGATGTTGGCTCTCTAATCATTCAGTTTCAGAGATCATGCTGCATCAGAGAGGGAGAAGAAGAGAATCTCTCACCGCTTGGATTCGAAAGGATGGGTGTATGTCAGGGAGGTTGGCGCAGGTGAAGAGGGATTCCAAACGACCGAGAAAGTCCAACTT
Organism: Planoprotostelium fungivorum; assembly: GCA_003024175.1. Lineage (NCBI taxonomy): Eukaryota > Evosea > Variosea > Cavosteliida > Cavosteliaceae > Planoprotostelium > Planoprotostelium fungivorum. The sequence goes on along the minus strand of MDYQ01000599.1, from coordinate 10,800 downwards.
GATGCTGAGTGTGGAGGCATCTTCAGAGTCACCTTCGGTATAAGAATAGTTGAGAGGAACTTGTCCGAAGCTAACCGGGCAAGACGTCGATCTCCAAGGACAGAACTCTCTGTGGCCTGCTTGCAATCGATCATGGAATTCTGAAACATACTTCTTGACTATTCAAGATCAGCACTCCTTCGTTCTCCTTCTCCACGTTCCGCACCGAATTTCTGATCGTTCTTCAAGATGGGAGAGAGGTGGTAGACCAACATGGCCTTGCAGGTGACACATTGGAGAGAATCTGGAGATGTGTTGATCCAACCATGTCTGGCGCATTCGGTGAAACTCAGAGATGGTGGCTTTGCGAACCACTGAAACGTCTTGAAGGTGGAAACTCTCTTACGATACTCCTACGATAGAGACTCAATTAGGCATCTCGCTTCTCCTCGCACCTTGACATCGTTGGGATTGCAAGATGAAGTCTCGTGATTGGGTTGTCTACCGATAGTGGATAGAGGTGTGATGTATTTCTTCAAATCATCTAAAGCCTTCTTCTCTGGAGATATACTCACCATGATCAGATGATACTGACCTCAGCAGGCACAAAATACTGAATAAAAGAATAAAATCCATCATCAGATCTTGCCTCAATTTCAGAAACCTCGGCCACGCACAGGTAGATGCTCGACCGAATCGCCTCTCTTTACGCCATCGTATATCTCATTTTTCATAACAGCTCTCGTCCATATCGTCGGTATTATTACGCTCGAACATTTGGCCTCTCAACCTCTCTGAGACGTCGGCGTTGGTTCATCTCTACAATGACAGCCATGTCTATATCCCATTACAATACTCTGGTCACCAACGTCTTAAATCTTGTCCGGGTGCACAAGGAGATTCCACAGCGGAGCAGGCCACCACTTTTCTTCAGTATGGTGAGACACACGAGGAATGGAACAGAACCTTCTCCTAACACATCTTCTGCGAGCCAAAGTCTTACAAGGACCTCCCGGCGGGCGGGCGGTGAGTCTCGACTCTTTTTCTTCTCTTTTTATCCTCTATATCCTCGCCGTAGTGTCGATAAGTGATGGCCAGGGTCTCTATGGGACTCTACGGGCCTCTCAGGCTCTAGCTCGCATATAGGCGGCCCTGGGGGTTGTTTTGGCTGTTGGTAGTATACTACAAGGATACACATATGGTGATCTTACAATTTTACACCTGGAACCTTCACCAACTTTGGACTCTGTCTGCTCATCCATGAGATTGGATGTCACTGGAAGAGGTGGAGAATTCCCCAGGCATTTCTGAACTCAGTGTTATTTGGTAATTGGTCAGGCGGTATCAAAACTGTGAGCTGTTTTTAGATGAATCCACTCTATTCTACTATAATTCTCATAATTTTTGTAGTTGCATATTCAGCCTGTTAGATGTATACGCCGCTCTATCACTGTGTTGGGAAAGCATAAGGAACTGTGGTAAGGGCTGATTACTGATAAAATAGATTTTATTTGGATCCCATAATCTGCAGAGCTTGGCAATGCAGACGAAATACGTCTCGTCAACCGTTCAGGGACTGATCATGTACAAGGAATCAAATATTGATTGAACACGAACGAAGAGAGCATAAATATACTTGTATGAATCTTCTCAGAAATTATTATATAACGCATGTTGTGGTGTTGGGGGTTGCAAAGTGTTGTAACAGGTTGGTGTTGAAAAGTGTTCCAGGGCCAAGACAGCTATATGCGTGTGATTTGTGTGGACCTTATTTTACCCGCTTTGAGTTCCCATTTACCGAGGTATGTCTTAAGCTGTCTAGTGAGGTGAGTCGTAGCGAAATCCGATATAATATTCCCTTTTACTATGATGATTTGCAATCCAGATCAATTGTGCCAGTGAGTTTGATGTCAGACTCTTTGTACTGCTCGTTCCAAATGCACCCCCCACAACCAAGGCTTGACGTGAAGGGTAAGTTGATATCGATGTATGAACAACTCAATAGAAACAGCTAAAGTATCTTCATTTTCGCCATCATCTCAGAATCTTCCATGATCCTCGTCCAATTCTCTAAGGTGGGTTCTGAGGCAGATCTCCTCAATCTTTTCTGTTGGAAATCTTCGATCACTCCTTTCACCTGTTTGTATCATCAGGCTATAACCTCCTGCTCTGACTCACAGTGTTCACTTGTCTTAGTGAAGTCTTCAATATGTTCCTCCCCCGTGTTGTAGCTGTGAGGTTTGTGTACTTGTCCATGAGGATATCTCTGAGAGTGATGTGCATGTATTTGTATTGGTCCTCTGTCTGCACCATTCCGTTCCGTTGCATCCTCAGACGAACAACCAAATCGAAGAGATCGACCATCTTCTCATAACCCAGAGCTACCTTCTTACTTGAGCTTCACCCTCTCCTTCATTCACCTGTTGTACGCTCATGTGAATCGCTACAAAAGCTCCCGTCCTGCCTATTCCTGCACTGCACATTGTCACAGGAATCCACAAGGTGTTCGAATCACATCAACACAGACATCATTGCTATTGAATCTCACCTGCAGTGAACTACGATCGGTTGTGATAATCCCTTCTTCCTGATATCTAGCTCTCTCATCACTGCCATAATCTGTTCTGTATCTTGTGGAATACCTGTTTCACGTAAGATTGAATTGAATAGATGATAGGATGCAGGATGATGATCACATGACGAAGAGGATCACATGATGAAGATGAGATGGAAGTGCGTTAGAAGATGAAAGTACCTTGATCAGGCCACTGAGTGTAATGGATCTGATGCACCACACGTGATGTTCGGGTGGGGTCTCTGACATCGTAGAGTGTCATCCTCCTGATGATCATGGCACCACTGTTATGTGTCAGATGAGAAGAATGGATGTCCTCTATCAGACGAGAAGAATGGATGTATCAGATGAGAAGAATGGATGCTCTCTCACCTGTGATCTTTGAGAGAGGAGCTGTTCTGAGAGTGCAATGATTTGGACCAAGAGCGAGTGAAATCAGAGAGGGAGCCCGAGCTCGCCAGAAAGGAACCTTGTCCGCGTATATCGAAGGTCATCGGCCGAGCGAAGATGGAGGATGTGCTCTTGAAGGAAGAGTGACTCTCTCTCCTCTTCATCAAATTGGTAATCTGGCTCATCTTCTCCTTCAGCTTGGCGTTTGTGCACACCTGTTTGTGTCATGGGCGCTCTGGAAAGATAACTCACTCTGATCTTGTTCATCGTAACCATGACGAACCCATAGAGTCGTATGGCTCCCTCTGTTGGTGGCCAATAGCCTCCACTCTCTTTTTCTCCGTTGGATAACATGACGATTACGGGACTTCTTTGCTCCCACATCTGTCGCACCCTCAGTGGAAGTCGTCGATCATCTAATCACCATGGTCCAGAAGTCATTGATAGTGTCCTTCAGTGGAGCCTGGCAGCAGATGTATTTTTGTGTCTCCTTCGTTTGTTTATCCTGCACGTGATTTGCGTTGATGTATTTCCCGCGTCCATTCTTCATTTCGATTTCGACCCTCGTGTGGTTATTTGGCAGTACGTTTTTGTATCTGCTCCGTTCAATACGTTGATTGGTGAGAGACGATCGAAACGGAAAGCCTCACCTGTTCTTGTGCATGTTTTCAGTATTTGTGGCAGCTGGATCAGGGATGAACACATTTTGATCCATCTGTTGAAGGACTTGGTGCATCTGTCCAAACTCATTGTTTAACTGTATTCTCTCTTGGTACTGAGAGATGTTCAGTCTGCTCCTCTTGTTTGGGGTATTGCTGACCGAGGTCAACTGCAGGAACCGAAAATCGATCACCTCGCGTCTTTTCTCTTCAATGGTCCACCGTGCATCTTTGTCGTCAAATCATCTGTTCCCGAGATGGGATCTGCTGAATCACAGCCCCTAATGCAAAGATTATAATCGAGAATAGTTGAATTGCTATATTTCTATCATCCGAACCTGTTGGCAGCATTTTTTAACGGAGAAGAATGAGCATTCAATTTGGATGATTTGTTCGACTTGGAAGTGTCTTGCATCAAAGGATCAAAAAAGTAAATTGAGTGTCTCTACTCTTCACGCTGCTCAGCCGAAAGAACAATGACGGGTGAGTAGAAATGTAGCGTAATCCTACATCAGTAAAAGTTTGTTTGATTGTTTGTTTATTTCTCATTCCCGGAGTATTTCGCATGATGCGAGATTAACCAAAGGTCGAAGAGCCCAGGAACTAGGATGCTGTGTTCCTGGGCCAACTGAAACAGCGGCTGTGGTATGGGTGAAGAACATCACAGTAAAAGGAATATTATAATATAGTCCATTTCTCTACAACTCACCTCGCATTGAAGGCTCGCCTCCTGTGTTCTGTTTGGTAATCCTCTGCAAAACATTTGTAAGCATTCGTGTGCTCTATACTCGCTTTATGCAGTCTGGGCGGAAATCTATACACTCAAATCATACAACAGACAATGAGGCGAAAGGCAACTGCATATGAATAGGCTGAGATTAATCTATTTGAGGCCGTTCAATCATTCTTGAGAATGTCCTTTGCTGTGTCAAGAAAAGCTTTGTTGATGTTGGAAGTGCTCAGTCCCTTGATTGCCAAGCTTTCTGACCAGCACTCCCAGTTTGGGTGATGTAAGACAGCTGTTTGCTCTGGGTGTCTCCGCCATAATCCTTGGCCGCCTGTGCAAGATCTGCAGGAGTCTCATAAGCTTTGGAAGGCATGTTTGATGATGGTGAAGTGCTTGCTTGTGTATTAGCCGGAAATGTCTCTGCGGTTGGAAAATCCCTCTGTTGTGCCCAACATTTGACATCACTGACAAATTGGAAAACTCGGAGAAATCTCAGAGAAAACTCAGCAACCAAGAAACACATTCAATGCACATTCATTGAAAAGGAACTCCTTGGCTTTCTTTGGTTTGAAATCATTCTTTATAAACAGAGACTCATTGAACTGTTTGGTTCTTATGTGGTGACCATACACCACACCCCCTCTTCCTCTTTGGTGGTTCTGAACCTCTGGCATAGCTCTCATGGAGTGGTTTGTAATTTCTGTTGTTCAGTTGTGATGTCCTTGCAAGTCTACCCTCCACACAGCGACCGTTCTGCTCGAGTTTCTTGTGGGTAGCTTGTGAGTAGCAAGGTTGTTGTACATACCTTGATAGTCCACCCATAGTGCAGGAGGGATGTTGAACTCAAAGAGGCCGTTTCCACAAAGACAATTAACAAGAGCGTCAGTTGTCTGCCAAGCATTTCCTCTGATGATACAGCGGAACTGTTGACACTGTTCTGCAGATACAAGACGAGCATTCTTGTTTTGTGCAAGAGCCCAGAAAGTCTGAAGTATCTTCATTATCTGGACGGTATCATTTCTTGTATTTTTGAGGTGACCAATAAAGGATTTGAAGTGGTCTGATGCAGCCTTTGGGAGGAGCTGACTGAGAATGGGTACAATTTTTTTCTATCATATTTAAATTAAATCATGACTGCACAGTTGAATGCAAAGCCTGGTCAACCCCATCATTTTTGTAATTGATTGTTCAGAAATGGCGTGGCTAAAAGCTACAAAGCTGGACAAAACATATTATAGGCTCTCTCCTCTCATTTCAATCTTCTCAACAAGGTCAACTCCCCACCCCCAATGGACTCAGGGACCACACACCACCCAAGCGCGCCCCTATCTACCTGTGCACAGATGTCCAGAATGATTGCCATAGCCCCTCATTATACCTTGATTCACGTATATCTCTTTTGCTTCTATCTTTTTTTCGGGTCTCCCCACTGGATTGCAGAGTCCAAAGTTATCAGGCCAGCAATGGCTTAGTAGCCCCTAACGGGGTCAAACTGATATTTGAATAAAACCTGAACCTGAACCTGAATGAAGACTCATCTGGAGTCTGGTAGAAGGTTCGAAAATCAACGGCAATGCTCACAAAAGACAAAGAGGTCATCGCTGGAATAAAAACAATCGTCATAAGAGTTATCAAAACTAATGATCATCCACCATCATGTCAACATACTGCAGTCAACCGTCTTTGCGCAAGACGATCCAATCATCCTGTATGTCAATGCTCAAGATATTGTACAACATTCAATCAGATTGCAACCAAGGAAAATTTATCCAGAGAAGCTGCTGACGTAGTGACAATGTGACATCATTAATCCTGATGGACATCAGACCACCGATCCAGTTGAAGAATACGCTCCAGCACGTAGGGTCATCCAGGTATGAGGAATTTTACCCCTTTGATGATTGCAGCCCAAAACGGGCACAAGAAGGTCATACCATATCATCAGGAGCTCTGTCTTTTGGCCAAATGGTATCCAGTCCACAGAGCCTCACCCTGCGTTCTCCTTGGATTACGCAAATGCAACTTAGTCAGCTCTCTGTCTCAGTTCCTCTTCTCTTCGATCTGGAATACAAACGCAGCAAGGAAGAGAGCGGAGTTGGAGATGATGCTGTAGATGGGCTCTACCATTGGCTGGCAACCGTTGGGACGGCAGCACCCAATACCTGCTGAATAAATAATGGGGACTGCCTTTTTATTCATCTGCATGCACGTGTCTCCTTTTGAATTGCATATACATTTCAAAAAGTGATTGACAATGGGTTATCGTTGACGCACAATTCGAAATGTTAGCTGCATTACCAGCTATTTCGAATTGCAAGAAGACAGAATTGACATGGATTTTGAAATATGATTTGGTTTTTCTGGTTGGTGTCCATGCATTTGGATCACTAATTTTTTCGTCGTGCATATTCCAGTAGTCGGGAGAGAAGTGATCCATTCTCAATGCACCATTTGACTTACCAACCGGAAAAACCGAATCATATGTTTACTCATCAAGGGTAATATTAATAAATCGAAAAAAGAATTTTCAAAATCCGTAGCGAGCATTTCTGACGACTATTCTGAACCCTTCTGTTAGGAACGCATTCACTTCTTATCGTTATGTAGACGGAGGACATCTGCCCGACTACAACGAACATTCAGAGGCTAATAAATCACTCGTACTCTAAGTAGAGAAAGGACACTCATTCTTCTCCTCTTTATCCATCCATCTTATCCATCACTCTCACCGGAGATTCAACGGTCTGCCTTCGCCAGAGAACCCTTTCTGAACCGCCGGATCACTTCGGTGGTTTACACCTTCCACTTTTCCAGCCGGCACGCAATCCGACCAATCAGCAACCCGTAAGATTCATGTCCCAGGCACTTCAATCTGTTTCCAGTTTTCTATATGTTCCTGTCACTGACCATACAGCATCTGTGTGACCAGAGAAGGTAGCAGTGCATGTGTCATCTAGTGTCCATATCTTCACTGTCTTGTCATTAGTGAATGGTGAATGACGAACGTTCTTTTTGAATTGACTCGTTCTGATCAACTTCTCCTGTATCACCTAACTTGAGGAGGTCTATGACGTACAGGCCCAACTCGAGAGTTACAGAGATTCTCCATGCATGAATCAAGGCGAGACGAGCAAGTGAAGAATCCCTTGACAAGTCAGTTCACTTAAGGAATCTCCTTAAATATAGGTTCCCCTTCATTGAGTTGGTGTAATCACAAGGAATCCATGGTGGTAATATCAGCGCTCCTGGTTGTTGGATTGGATTGTTGCGACTGAGCAGTGATGCTGATCCGACGTCAATTTAAAATTTCTTCGTGAACAGTTTGCGCGCGTACATCCTCTATTTATCAATCAGAATTAATCCGGTGCATGCCAAACACTGCCCTGCAACGTCTGCTCCCACTTTACATATAACAGCTCCGTATATGCATCGAAATAGAAGATCAATTGCGTGTAGAAACCCCGGTACAGTTCTCTCTTTCCGTCTGTTACACCCACACGCTCATCATCAGCACTCATGAACAAGAAGCCAGACCAAGACAAATAGGAGAGGTTAGTTCGACGTTCATGATGGTGTAGATGAGCAACCACCCACGCGATCTTTCTCGAGAGAAGATAACGTGGCGAGACGGAGACTGGCGAGGTTCGAAGCAAGGATGAGAGTCCAACTTTTGACACAGCACCAGATCGGGACGTTCTCACAGAAATATGCAGTTCTCGGTTTTGAGAAGAATTTGTGTGGCTAGAAGTACTACTGAGCAGAAAATCGACATGGTTCTCACTGTGATTGTTGTAACACGTCCAACAGAATGAATAATAGACAGAATGGAGGAAAACGCTCTTCCGATTTAATGACGATTAGTCTATAACTCCTCGCGTGAGTAAGACAAACAATTGTGAGCGAACTCAACGATGATACACCGTGGAGCAACATAATAGTGCATGATGTCTCTGCTCGGGGGGAGATATCATAGTTTTGCGCTTTGCCGAGCGGCAGTTCCACACGCATCGGCTGTTCAGACCAACACCGAGGCAGCTGATATCTATCCAAGATGTCGGTTGACCTCTCTGAAGCGACAAAACGAGTGGAAGTTCTCGAGAAATTCCCCTTCGAAGACGACCAACCCAACATCGAAGGGCCTCTGGTTTCTGTTCTCTATGATTCTTCTGCAAGTTTAGATTTTGCTGATCGAGGTGCTTTCGAGTCGAGATGGACGGAAGAATTAGCTCACATCTCCGCTTTGGTGAGTCATAGGAAGGCAAAATGAGTGAACTATTTATAACTGTTAAATAGAAGGAGGAGATTAAGAAGGGAGACCACTTCATTAACATGTTATACACGTACCGCAGTATCTCAAAAGCGCTGAAGGTGAACCCAGCGATGAGAGTGAAGAAAGAAATGACCAACACTATACAGGTGAAAGCGGGAGAGGAGTCGAACCGAAATGAGACATACGATGCTATGTTTGAGGTTTTAGAGCCCGAGATCAAGAAATTGAAAGAGTTTATGTATTTCCAAAGAGACAGTGTCAAATTCTTCTGCAAGCACGTCCACACATTAGGACAGTTGGTCCGACCGGATAAGAAAAAAGAAGTAGAGACTTTCCCTTCCCAGCTGTATCTGTGGTACATGATCCAGTTGGTCGACAGATTCGCCCTGCTGGACGATCTGAAGAACATGAAGGCCTGTTTGAACAACGACTTTTCATTCTACAAGAGGTGAGGGAGGAGACGAGGATAGTGTATGACAAATTGCAGAGCCCATCAGTTCCTCAGGAAGGGTATGAGTGGAGGTGACGATCAGAACGCCGAAAACCACGAGCTGTATCTCTTCTTGGCCAATCAGAGCAGTATCACCACTAACCTCAAAGCAGCCCTTCATGTCATCCCCAAGTGAGAGATGGGCTTCAAGTTGTCACTGAACCTCTTCAGCTTCGATGATGCCATGAGCGAGGTGGTCAACTGTGCGGTGAAGATGTTCGAGACGGACATGTACCTCCTCCCCGCAGACAAGCACACTCTCCTCCGTGTCATGCCCTACGGACTCCTCCTGATGGACGGTACCGAAGTGAACTCCCAGATCAACGTCTTCAAGTCAAAGAAAGTGAAGCTGTCCCACTTTGCCTCCATCTTCAAGAAATACCCAGTGGTGCCTCTGTACGGTGACATGCAGATCTCCCTGGAGGCATTGATCCGAAGGAGTCCCCACTACGACGAGAGGGCTTGGGGCTCAGCTCCAGGAGAAGAGAAGACGGCCATCATCTACGAGCTCATCCATCACCTCGACTCCGTCAGAACGCACTACAACGAGTACGTGGCCAAGTTCAGTAACATGGTCAACGAGATCAAGGCAACGAGAAAGGACCCAAAGATGTTCACGTCCACACCCAGGGATGTCACCAACATTGTTCGTGACGGTCTCTCCTATCTCTCCGAGTGGACTGGTATGATCCTCTCTCAAGCTGCTTGGAAATTTGCTCACCCCAACAACTCGGAGAACATCGAATCCCCCGCTCCTCCATTAGATTATGAGAGGGTACATCTTCATCTGTATATCACTATCTGTACATCTCCATCTGTAGATCTTCATCTGTACATCTCCATCTGTAGATCTTCATCTGTACATCTCCATCTGTAGATCTCATCGAGATTGATTTTTCCTCGCTGACAATGAGCAGGTGGTTCGATACAACTACAAGCCGGAGGAAAAGTACGCCCTGATCGAATTTCTGGCGATGGTGAAGACCTTGGCGTCGATCATGATGAGAGAGGACAGTCTCCTGTCACCGATCATCAGAACGGCCATCCACACTGAACTTCAGGAGCACGTTCAATTCCACATCCGAGACCCCATCCGCACCACGACGAAGAAGAAAAAGCAGCACTTCAGAACAGATCTCCTGCAAATGAGAGCCATCGGTGCCGATTGGTATGGAGGTGTGGAGAACAGCAACGATCCCTGTCTACAAGGAAAGAAGCCATCCAAGGACGAGCGTCTGCAACTGCCTAACCGTGTCACTCCCCCCTCACCCACCCAGGTGAATCCCTTATTCCATTCATCACTGTCATCGATCTCAATGGAGATTCATGAATGAGGACGATGGAGAGCTGAACCATTCTAGTTGGCGTTGATTCGCAACATCACCTACGGATTGATCGAATCCAAGAAGCACGAATGGAAGGACAGTGTCAACAAGACTCTGGAGGCTTTCTACGTTCGCTCTTACTTTTACGAATATCTCCTCAACTACTCAGGTGAGGTCAAATGTGCAGAGGAATATTGAAAATGACAGCCACCATCGTGTCGATCACTGATGTGGGAGATCTGTGGTACAGAGAGTTTTACTTGGAGTTGGGAAAGAAATTGCAGTTCCCCATCGACATGTCATTGCCTTGGATTCTCGCCGACCACATCCTCGAGACCAAGGAACCCTCCATGATGGAATTTGTATTTTACCCTCTAGACATCTA